>APFE030040647.1:114586-231437 GCA_000404065.3 Pinus taeda | reverse complement strand
AAATTGCAGATCCTCAACTTGCCACCAAAAAACCCCCAAATCAACTTTCAAATCAATTTACTAGCCTAATATCTGTGTTACCTTGATTGGTCATCTCTTCCCATTGAAAATTTAACGAGATTGACTGGAGAGAGCCTTCTCATACCCCATAGGGCTAGCTACGAGGTGAAATGGTTTGATGTTGCCTTGAAGGTTTACCTTTCTCAGCCTGAGGTGAAATCTCAAGCGCTAACAGCTACGACAAAAAAAATCTTGTTTGAACATGTCTTAATGAGGTTTGGATGCCCAAAGGTCATTATTAGTGACAAGGGTTTTCACTTTTTGAATGAAATAATTAGCGCGTGGATAGAGGAATTCCAGGTCTACCATCAGAAGAGTACATTGTATTACCCATAAGCAAATGGGACAGTCGAAGCTTTTAACAAAATTTTGGAGAACGCATTGAAAAATATCTATAATGCACAACAAAGTGATTGGGATTTGTGTGTACCTACGGTGCTATGGGCCTATCAGACAACCTATAAGAAGCTGACAAGACAAACACCATTCAGTCTATGGGGTCAAAGCAGTAATGCGCAGGAATACATTGTGTCGAGTATGTGCATAGTAGCCTTGACAGATATGGTGAATCGCGAGGCCTTGGAATATCGGCTCACGCAACTCATGGAGCTAGAGAAGGATCAATTTTTGGTTGGATTCCACCATCAAGTACAAAAGGAATGTGAAACGACATGGCATGATCACCATATTAAGCTTCACACATTCAAGGTAAATGATCTTGTGTTGTTATATGATAGTAAGTTCACTAAATTTCCAAGTAAATTTCAGATGCATTTGTTAGGACCATATATTTTCAAGGAAATTATAGATGTTGGTGCAGTTCAGCTCACGAAGCTAAATGTGGAGCCCTTCTCAGGAAAGTGAATGGAAGTAGGTTGAAGCTATATATGGGGATCCTACATAATGACTATATGGTAGTGGACAGTCTTAGTGCTCCAAGTGGTTGCAAGGGAGTGTGGGAATATAAAATACACTTCTCGATTTGAAGCACAAGGTAGCGAGTAGGCTATGTGAAGATTGACGATGATGCACTAGATGAAGTTGTGCTCAAGACGATGTGCGAGTTGGAGTTACTATTCATGATGGGACAACCAGAAAGTGGTTAAGAGGAGTGGGAAGGTGGAAATTAAGGCAAAAATATTTGAAGATCTACCGCCAAAGTAGAATTTATTATCAGAATTTTGGGGGAACGATTAGATTTGAATTCAAATCCCCCTACAAATTGAGCATGTTGGTCCAGCAGAGAGCACTTTGTATTTTAAGAATTGCTAGAGCCTGTTGTTGTTTGATGCATATAAGTCAAGCGTTTTGGGAAGAATTTATGTCGGTAGCAAACTATTCTCTAGCAGCCCAAGAGTTATTTATGGAAAGAATGACTACCACTAACATCTTCGAAGTTCTCAGTTCAGAAGCCTATGTATCTGACACACTAGGACCAAACATATCTAGTATGGAGGTTATGCTTCTTGTGCCCACAGCACCGAGGTCACCTAGACCAAAACAAATGGTGACAATAGAAAAGTGGCCCCCAATGAAAAAAAGCAGCCAACTGTGAAGGAAAAACAAGAGAAGCTGGTGCCAGTGCGAATTTGACCAAGAAATCATACAGAGAAACAACCGAAGTAGAAAAAGGACAAGCAACCAAAAAAAGTAGTGGACCTAGAAGAGGAAGAATTCCAAGTTATCAAGGAAGTCGATGTAGAAGGGGAAGAGCCTATGATGAGGCTGACAGAGTATATCCCTCCACGGAAGAAAAAAATAAATTAATGAAGGATCCTGATTCAAAGAAATTTGTAATTTTGACACCTTTGTTGCGTGAGAAGGTCACGTTCAAAGGTCTTCGGCTGGAACACATTTCGTTGCTTAAGATGGAGGATTGGGACCTTGCGAACCATGTGTTATAGAAATTTTTGGGAACTTCAACCCCAATCATAAATGTCCATAACCTGAGGGCTCTTAAGTCCCTAAAAGGGTTGCTTCACTGCCTAAAGGAACAAGGTCAACTGATTACATCATCTCCCAAAAGTTCTCCACTGAAAACTGCTCATAAATGGTCAAAACTGGACCATGCTGAAAGCTCCATGCAGAGGGTGCGATGCATATCACCTTCCCAATGTACAAGGTGCGATGCATATTGTTTTTCTCCTCTGTAGGGTGCGATGGTCGGGAATGGACAAATGGCAGGGACCAAAATGTGAGGTGGAAGATCATGGAATCTTCCAGAAGCTTCCCCTCTAACACTTGCCACTCCATATTTGACCAAGGATGAGTAAGAGATCTTCATTCTCCAAGTGGAAGTAGGAACTATCAAAGAGAAGACACTAATGAAGATCCCAAAAGATGACTCACCTCTCTGTAATCATCTGTATATGGATCCCTCATCATAGAGATCTAGAGGTTGGAATTTTGTAACTTATAGAGAAGTGTTGTTGGTACTCTGGTGTAGATTCACAGTGTTGGGTGATTTTGCTTTGCTTGAGGTGAAAGAAGGGATTCTTAGCTGGAGGATGATGTTGGGTCAGAGCTGCTCATGGTTGTAATCCTCTTGCTACTTTTTATCTGAATAAAGCTATTCTTGTTTCCTTCCATATCCTAGTGTACTCGTTTATATATGCTTGTATATGGTTAATGTACATCTGATCCTGCATTATTTATGAATTTAGATTCTTGTTTCTTGCATATTAGTATGTTGTTGTGATTCTACAGGTCATTTTGATGCTGAGCAGACAAAGAACGAGTAGCAAAACTCTATCAATAAGGAGAGGGAATTGAGCGCAAGACTTATGTTGGCCCTCTTGGTTCTCCTCTCATCTATTTTCATAAAAGGAATCAATAGTAGACTTTGATTGTTTGTTTCTAAGATAGCCACCCATCTTAGTGGGAATAGCAGCATTCGTGTGGACACTATTCCCATATAACAAAATGGCGACTCCACTGGGGAGTGACTAGATTACTTGTTAGCCTATCTATCTTTGTTTCTTTTATAAATACAGACGGAGCCTGAAGTCAAGCAAACTAGCCTTCGAACTGCATTTGTCCTACAAATGCAAAGTAGATCAATGCTGCTTCAGTCAATCTCCATGTTTTGTTTATGAATTAAACAATAGATCTGCAAGCAATCTAATTACCCTAAGTGGTGGCTCTAGTAACCTCTTAGATCACCCCTGTGTTTTACATACATTGATCTGTACTTATTCAGCTTAAACACCTAAACTAAACTGCAAGATGTGAGTGAAATATCGTTCAAAGTCTCGCACTGTAACCATCGCACTCTGCCTTCAAGGCAGCCTGTATGCATTGCACTTCCCGAATGGAGTAGGTGCACTGCATACTGAGTTCACTGTGTAACAAGTGCGATGGTCAGGGAGGATTGACTTTACCCTCCGATTGTGGATTTTTCTCACTGTTTTTAGTCTTATTCAAGAGTTTTTGTTGTCTGTAGTTAGTGTACTTCTGTGAATACCCCCTTCTCTTGCATTATTCTGCTTCCTTAGTGTAAAGAACTATAAACATTTTTCATGTATTGTGTGTCGTTTTAGTTCTCTTTTGCAAAAAGTAGCATAGTCAAACTGTCGTCTCTAGATCTGAAGGTGTCATAACTGTCGTTTTCAGTTTTAGAAAGCAATTCCATTGTTTTAGATAGTTGATTATACAATTAATGTTGCATAAGATTTGAATTACTAGTTTTAAAGTGTCGAAAAGCAATTTCCATTTCAAAATCGCAAAGTGTCTCTCTTGCTTTCACTTCGTTTTGAAAAAGAATCTTGTTGAGTACAGTCGCTTTAAAAGTAATTCAGTTTTGCACATAGCTTTCTTAGCGTCATTTACACATTAAGGAAGCTGAAAAGAAAATACATGCATGTGCATTTTCATTTTGAATGCTTGGCTTGATTTAGGACTGTGCATATTAGTGTGTGCTCTGTGCTTTGTGAAGTAAAGATGCTTGAATTTCTTCCTTTAGTAGCTAGGATTCTCATTGCTGAAAGAAGATAAAACGTCTGTTTATCATCTTAGACCGCATTTAGGAATTATACATACATCACGTGGTGAACTAGAAAGGCAAACTCTTAAGCAAGATCAACTTAAAATAAATCCAATGAATCTAACAACGCTTTGGAACTTAACGCACAACATCTAGAGGTCTAGGCTAGAGACGTATTCCGGCGTCGTAAAGCCTGGTAACTGTTGCTTTTAGTGCTGGTTGGGTGATTCCTCCACTCTGAGACGGCAAGTGCTAGTACGAACTTGTGCTCCCACATACCGTCGCGTATATATTGGGAGACCACAATAGGCTACATCCTTTATCCTTAGGAAGCCGTGTCTGTCACCCTATCGATCGTAATGCACTGAACACAGCATTCGGGAAGACTGACTGTCAATACCGTAAAAAGTATTTCTACAGTTTTACGATTGCTTTGGTAATCCTCTCTGCTTAGATCTCCAGAGAAGTCCATTTTGCTCCTTTTCAGACTCCTTAAAGGAAAAGGTCCTCTGAGCGCTTGTCACTTCAAGCTCAATAAAAATTGAAGGTGACTAGAGTCATCTTTTGTTTTTTCTCGACTCTTTAAAATTGAAAAAACAAGTTGTGTCAAAGCGTCTAAAATTCATTTAATTCGAAAAACATTTTTCCCTTTATTTTGGGTTGATCAAGTAATCTACAATCGTGGAAGAAAGTCAATCAAAACCCCGTCGTTCGCGGAGACTTACGAGTCAACCATCGTTGACTCTGGAAGGGAAGCCATTTCGGACAAAGCGAACTCATTTAACTGGATCAAAGTCCCCTAGGTTGGTTGGAGCAAGCACTCCAACATCCTCAGAGACTCTGGTTACTCCGAACATTTCTGGAATCCCTGCCTCTATGGGATAAATTCTGCAACAGCAAAAGGACATTACAACTAATCCTAGTGTGACAGTTAACACTTCTATTGCTGAATCGGTTCCATCTACAGCTGATTCAGAAGGTGTTACTCCCCAACCGTTTGCTGCTGCAGAACTTACATCTTCTTCGGCACCAGAAATATTTTACGGACCTAACGGTCCACCTCTTCCTCCTGGATTGATTGCCATAGAAGAGATTGTGGAAGATCCTCCATCTAGCATTCCAACACAACTTGGAGCTAGGATCGCCCTATATCCTTCTTGATCAGAGAATATTCACCCACCCTCGGAAGTTCTTGAAGAATCACTAAGGAATATTTTGGATAGACTGAATATGTCTGAACAACCGTCGACATCAAGGACTGTGTCACTCGACACAGCAACAGCGGAAGCTCCTTCTGCTATTCCGACAATGTTCGCCGGTGTGCCATCTGTCCCAACCAGTTTTCAATCGCTGGATGGAGTCCATCCTGGGACTATTTCGACAGTATGGACTATTCCCATTTGTTCGTTCGGAATTATATCTGGAATCTCATATGTTGAGTCTCGACAAATTGATCCATCACAAGGTCAATGGGAAAACTGGTCCCCAAAGGCAAATTATTCCTTTGAGCGCTGGATTACTATCGTATGGAGGGCCGTACGCCCTTTCATTGTCTTCCCTAGAAGGACAACCATGCGCGAGTTTGAAACAAAATTTGGGTTATGCTGGAATCACAACTAGCGGTTGGGTACCAGTCCTGTCTCAACAACCAAGAGTTGTATGCTCAATACAACAAAGTTCACCTATGACAAACATTCCCACTACGCCAGCTATTGTGGAAGTATCACAAGTACAAGCGTCACCAGTTGTATGCCAACCTCAAGTTTCGCAGGTTGCAATACAACAATCTCTTGTACCTTCGACACAACCACAATCACCCACCAGTGGGATGGCACAGGTTCAAATGGGGAACACCAATCCCCATCTTGGTCAAATAGTCAGCGCTGGACAATAGTCCATGGATTCACAACCATGGCTGCTGCAATACCAACAACCGCAATTCTAGCAAGCTTACCAAGGATATGAGCAACAAGTCTTTGCAAGTAATGGGCAACAGTATCAACCATATCATAATGGTTATGCCCATCAACCTTACCAAAATTACCAACATCAAATGCATTATGCTTGTATGCAAAGACCGACTACTCAAACGATTCCGTCTTATCCTTGGTATGCTCAACCAAGCCTAAATCAATAGTTTCCCTTCGTGGCAAATTTAGAGTTACCAGATCTAAGTTGACTAACGAACGATCCAATTGCCTACGCCCCTTGGTGGCTGGCAATTCCGCATAAACTTCCGTCGGATATTCCTAAATTTAATGGAAATCCGGGCGAAGACCCATCGAATCATGTGATGACCTTTCATCTATGGTGTTCGTCAAACACTCTCAATGATGATTTGATTCAGCTTCGCCTCTTTCAGCGCACATTAACTGGTCCGGCAGCAAGGTGGTACATCGAACTGCCTAGAGCTTCATTTGATAACTTCAGTACCCTAGCCACAACCTTTTTAACCCATTTTCAGTTACCCATTAGGTACGAAACAGGAACTGAGCTGCTTACCAATTTCAAACAAACAACAGCCACTCACATATCTGATCATATTCATGAGTGGCAGCGTCGCCGTAGAATGGTAAAAACATATGTTCCTGATCAACTATTGGCTGAATGGTTTATTAAGTCACTGTTACCCGCTATTACAGAAGATCTGGCAAAAGGGGGAGTCGTCACTGAAGAGAAAGTTATTTCTCATGCACAATATCTAGACTTGATCTATACTTAGTCTGGCACGCTCTATGATAAAATCCCTGACGCTCCTAGACCAGAATTCTCCGTTCCTCCACCTCCTAAATCAAACAAAGACTCTCATGCCGGCGATGGTGTGATAGGTACGACAAACACTAAAACCGCAAAGGCCACAGCGAAAAAGGCCTGCACAGTTTCGAATCAAGATGCAAATGACGAATTTCTAGCCTCGGAAGTAAATGTCGTGTCAACAGACAAAGGAAAAGAAGCCAAGAAACCAGGAGGCAAGAAGAAAAAACAAGGGAAGAAGAAAAACCAGGGAGACTCATCTCCTAGAAAATCTTCTGCAAACCCTTCTGGGAATGTGAAACCAAAAACTCCATGTCATATATGTGATGAGGATCACTGGACACGAGACTGTCCATTTAAAGAAGAACTTAGAAAATCCTTCAAAAGTTCAAAAACCTCAACTGTATTGACTGATCCGTTTCCAAACCCAGGAACAAATCTAGTTGCTAGCGAAAATGCTTCCCCGTCCCAAGTGTTAATGTTGTCAGTCTCTAAGCAACTGAATGATACTCTTATAACGATAAGGAGTAAAGATTACGGGAATCCACAGATGTTCAACAACAAGGATAATGATCAACCTATTAGTTCAACAATGACTTCAACAGAATTCGTGCCACCCATCATTCCTAAATTAACAATAAAACCGCCAAAGGGAGTAGTACACAAATCGACGTTTAATCCTCGTGCCCGAGCAGCACAACACTATAATATAGTGGAGGATTTAGCCCAATCGCCATCCGCGATGTCAACTCTTGAGGTGCTGCAAAATTTCCCCTCCCAAAAGCAGGCTTTATTATCAGCAATAGGGGGGATCGACCCAATGGATTCGAATCTTTGTATCTTTTAATCACAAAGGGATACGACCCTCAGTTACCAGCTCAACTAGCTTTCCTCATTCAAGTGAAAGCCCTCAACAAAACTGTTCATAGAACAATTATTGATGAGGGGGCATCAACATGTATCATGTCGATGAGTTGCTGGAAAACTCTGGGGTCTCCATCTTTGTCACGGTCATCAACAACATTAAAAGCATTTGATGGACGAATGTACACCCTGTATGGGATACTAAGTAACTTGCAAGTCAAACTGGGGGGTAAAACAATAGAAATCGATGTTGAAGTCATCGACGGGAATCTTGATTACAGCATCCTACTAGGAAGACCCTGGATATATGCCATGGCAACTGTTGTGTTGACCTACTTTAGGAAAATTGCATTTCCTTCCCAAGGAGGAATTACAATCATCGACCAACAAACTTTTCTCCCCAAAAGTTCGCAGTTACAGGAAGCATTCCAATGATCCATGGAAGCCCTAACATGCTTCATAATATCGGAGTAGGCCTATTAAAAGACCTTACATTAATGGGAACATTTACCCTACCGCCTCCTACCAATTTGGTGGAATTGGCTAATGTAGGAACCTGCAATATGATATCTTCCATTCAAAAGATGTCAGAAAACGATGTTAAAATGGATCATTCGTGGGTTTTGCCTCTAACCCCGTTGGAAATATTATAGCAATCAATGTTCACAGCATGGGAGGCAAACCAGAATCAATGCTCGTCAAGTGTTTGGATAGATTGGTCTAAGGAATATGGCACCCCTTCAGATCCTTGGTCACAAGTACACCTTACAGAGGAAGGAATCATTCAATCGATGATGATCGATGGGGCACATCCTTCAGTATTTGACTTTCTGACGAATACTGTAAACATGGTGGATTTCGAGAGAAACCTATCTAATATCGAAGAGACCATTGCCATAAATATCTCGACCAAAACAGATGTTGTAGAGAACATTCATGTTGGCAAATCTTGTTCTTCTTCCGAACTAGAAATATATAGCACTCTTTTTCGTGAGTTTAGAGATGTCTTTGCTTGGTCATATGATGAAATGCCAGGTATCGACTCGAGCATAGTTGAACACGAGATTAAGATGTATCCAGATGTCAAACCGGTACGATAGCGGCTAAGGTAGGTGCACCCCAAGAAAGCCGTTGCCATCAAGGCGGAAGTTGAGAAACTCCTCTATGCTGGTTTCGTTTACCCTATTCCTCTAACCGATTGGGTATCGAATATTGTTCATGTGATGAAAAAACAAGGAACGATTAGAGTGTGCATTGATTACATGGATGTAAATCAAGCTTGTCCGAAAGACAACTACCCTACACCCTTTATCGACCAGATAATTGATGAATGCGCCAGATGCGAAATCTTTTCATTCATGGATGGATTTTCTGGGTATAATCAAATAAATATCCGCCCACAGGACCAGTCAAAGACTGCGTTCATTTTTCCATGGGGCACATTCGCATATCGCAAGCTACCCTTTGGTTTGAAAAACATAGGGGCGAATTTTTAGAGAGCAATGAACTATGCTTTCCATGACATCAAAAACATCATTCAACCTTATCTCTATGATCTCCCAGCTCATTCACGAAAGCGGACTGATCATCCGCGCCATTTGAGAGCAATATTTCTATGTTGCCAACACTACAAGATAAGACTCAATCCGCACAAATGTGTGTTTTGTGTCAGTTCTGGTCGTTTACTTGGCTTCGTTGTCTCAAAGGATGGGATTCGTCTCGACCCTTGCAAGGTTCAAGCAATCATCAATTTGCCTCCACCTTCAAGCCTGCTTCAGATTCAGAAACTCCAAGGGAAAGCAAATTCCCTCAGGAGGTTCATTCCAAATTACACCGAACTAGCTAAAGGTTATACTCGTCTTTTGAAAAAGGATGTACCCTTCATTTGGGACCAGGTCGCGCAAGCTTCCTTTGATGCTTTAAAGAAATCTCTAATACAAGCATCATTAATGTATGCTCCTGATTATCAAAAAGACTTTAACTTTTATCTGGCTGCAGCAGATACGACCATAGCAATGGTTTTAGTTCAAGAAGACAATGGAATTGAACATCCTATATATTATTTAAGCAGAAACTTAAATGATATAGAAATGAAATACTCCTACGTTGAAAAGCTCGCCCTCGCAGCTATTCAAGCAATATAGAGATTTCAACACTACGTCCTCTTTAGGAAGACTACCATTTTGTCAGATTGCAACCCCATGACTTATATATTGTTGCGACAGTTACTGGTGGGCAAGTATTTGAAATGGATAGCAATTCTACAAGAGTTTGATTTGGAATTCAAAAAATCAAAATCAAAGAAAGCCCTGGTATTTGCGGAGTTACTGTGTGATCTCCCATCATCGTCCAACGATGCAACATCCGAAGAAGCAATCATGGATGAAAATTTGTTTCTGATATCTTCAAGCGATTTGTGGTACGGAGATATAATCATTTATCTCTAGACACAAACATACAGGTCTAATACCTCACGCTCCGAACAACGACGTATTCGATACCAAGCAAAAGACTAAGTGATCATCGGTAATACTCTTTACTGTCGTGGTATCGATACAGTTCTGCGGAGGTGCCTCACCCTTGAGGAGGCCGCAAAAGTCCTGAATTACTACCATTCAGGTGCGTGTGGAGGGCATCAATCTGGTTATGCTACGATGCAAAAAAATTTGTGAGCAGGATACTTCTGGCCAACAATGTTCAAAGATTGCATAACCGCAGCTAGAAGTTGTCATGCTTGCCAAATTTTCGATAGCAAAACCAGAAGACCACCCGCATCGCTGCAACCAGTAGTAGCTGTTGGGATATTCACCAAATGGGGCATAGATTCCATACATGTAACCCCACCTCGACCGAGGGGCATGGGTACATAATAGTTGTGGTGGACTATTTTACCAAATGGGCCGAGGCGATGCCTACATTAAACAATAACGGCGAAACGGCTGCCCTTTTATTTTTCAATCACGTAGTCTCCAGATTCGGTGTTCCACATGCCATAGTCACAGATCATGGATCACATTTTTGCAATCACATGATGGTTGGGTTGGCTGCCAAATTAGGACTGTCCCACGACAGCTCTACTCCATACTATCCGCAAGCTAATGGATAGGTTGAGGCAATCAACAAAGTCCTAAAGCGCATGCTGCAAAAGATGATCGGAGTCCACAAACGGGATTGGCACCTAATCTTGTACTCAGCCTTGTGGGCATACCAAACATCGGTAAGAAATGCAACCGGATTCACACCTTTTCAATTAGTGTACGGCCTAGAAGCAATCTTACCAGTTCAATGTGAAATCTCATCCCTCAAACTCGCAGTCGACCTTCTCCCCAGAACCTCAGAAGAAGAGGCTCGTTTCTTGGAATTAATCCATTTGGATGAAACCCATCATGATGCAACTTCGGCTAATGAGGCTCATAAGAAACGAGTCAAAGCATAGTTCGACAAGAATGTCAAACCTCGCATCTTCTCAAAGGGTGACCTGGTTTTACTTTATGACCAGGAATCCGATAAATTGGGAGTAGGGAAATTCAAATCTTTATGGATGGGTCCCTATATTGTTAAACGAGTGTTAGCAAAAGGAGCCTACGAGTTGATGGACTATGATGGGATTCCACTGGCGCAACCTCGCAACGGGTTGTACCTCAAGTGTTACTATGCTTGATTTCGCATAGTAATCCTAGTGCTTTTGTTACATTTTGTTTTCGCCAAGAGCATTTAATTTGGTTAAGTAATCCACTTTTTGCATTCGTTGCATATGTCGAACCTACTGGAATGATTCGTTGGATATGCCGATGGGGCAAGTCGTAGTTCATGGAATCTGTCTTCTGCGGCATGGGCCATTTTCAATCCCAGCGGTGAGTTAATAAGTTCCAGAGGAGTGTGTATTGGTCGATCTACGAACAATATCACTGAGTACAACGCATTGATAGAACTCCTTTCTGGTGCCATCACACATGGTATATGCCGACTTATCATCAGGCTAGACTCACAGCTCGTCATTCTACAACTCACCGGCATCTATGCTATACAAAATCCAGCTATCTATTGCATGTTCCTAAGGGTCAAAATTTTGGAAAGACAATTTGATTTCATCCAATATCAACATATTTCCAGAAGATTAAACACATTAACAGACTCATTGGAAAATTATGTATTAGATAGACATTTGCGACATTTATAAAAAGAAGCATCACATCAATATATGCAGTAGGATTATGTAACTGTACCGAAATAAAGCTCCGAAAATCAAAAATATATTCCATAACTATTTATAGTCTGTACATAATGTTCTGTAACCAAGAAAAAATTGGTCAAATGACCAAAAACTCAAAATGTTGGGGGGCACCCTAGTCTAATGATGCTGGTGATAACAAGTCACCGCCTGTGCAATCATGCATACGAGACTGGTCCATCGACTCGGCACTCCAGTGGTATGTCACTGCAACCGCAAAGGCAGCTCATCGGTCCTCACATCCGGGATACCAAGGGTAAGACCCTCAATATGGTCCTGTAGTGCCGAAAGAGTCTCGGCCACATCAAGGTTGCGAAGGATAGCTCTCCCAAAAACTTCTCTTGCTAGAGTGGCCGCTGGGTCTCTACGGCGTGCTGCCAGTCGAACTGGGCCAACATCTACATGAACACATGAGTTTTGATTACTATTGATCATAAGAATATAAGAACATTATAAACAACAATGAACAAAGATGGCCAGAAGAAAATTACCCATGACACCCCACTGCTCTCCAGCCGACAGCACCAAATCTGGATCACCTCGGAAGTCCATACCAGCATATGGGAACCTGGCATAGACCATCTCCTGAGGTCAAACCACTCAAAGAAGGTCTCAAAAAAAGAAATCTAGGGCTGGCCAGCATGTCAAGACATGAGATCGACCCATCTCTGCATCCGTGGTTCGGTTGGTGGAGGTACACCAAGTGATATATACTGTGGCTGCATTAGTGGGATTCGCTCCAAGGCGAAAGCAGTCAAAATAGAACCATAACCAAAGTTCTTGGATCTGCCGCTCTTCACCTTGGTCAATTGTTCCTTCATCACAGAAAGTACTGCATCACACCAATTGAACACCTTCGGTTCAAGGCATTCCACATCATACTGCATATAAGATATGTTGGCTATATGAAGAGCAGAACTACCAGCCAGTCTAGCAAAAGTAAACAGGATCGTCTACAAAGGCCGGTCAGTGACGTCTCGGATGTTGATCTTTCCATCCGCACTCAGATGAGATCCCTCTCTACAATGCCGGCGAATGTACTCCCTTACAGACTCACCCCCACGGGCGGAGCCTGATAAAGAGAGAGGGGCACCATGCCTCGATAATCCGGTCAGAAAATAGATGTCCACCACTGTCAAGGGGATCGATTTGCCCCTAATCTGGAATACCTGGTTGATAGGATCCTAGGCATTGAGGAAATACTGCAACAAACTAATTTGTTGCCTCATGCTCGAGATACGGAAAAACTTCAGCAAGCCACAGTTCCGTAATGAAGCTACTGTGCCTGGATCATGTAAAGAAACAACGTCCTCTTCTTCATGCTCGCATTCTTGCCATGTGACAACCATTTTCCTCCGATGAATCCCTGAAAAACAAACAAGGGAAGAGTTAGGATCTTCATTTGGTGAAAACAGGAAAAAATTTCATGAGGAAACTATGCAAAAATTTTCCTACCTCCACCCATTGCACCCCAGCAAGTGTATTAGGAGCGATGCATACTGACTAGTCAGTGGAGACATCAGTATGCATCGCACCTTTCGACTAAGGAAGGGTGAGATGATCCTAGGTCAAGTTCTTCAAACCCCAGGGGTTCAGTAGGATAGGGGAATGGGCTCAAAATCCAAAATGAAAGGCATAGAATGAAAGAGCACAAGTTTAGCTCCTACCTGGTCCGAACAGCATCGAGAATCGTCCACAGAATCTCCCGAAATCCGCTGGTAAAAATCAGGGGGGGGAAAGCACCTCCAAAGCTCCAACAAACCAAATTCAAATGAAATGGTAAAATGAGAGGTAAAAGTCACTTTTAATTTACTATGCACGTCGTTCAAGTAAAATATTAGTGTTTTAACTCATTTATCATACATATGTTTTCATTTCTAATCGGTTTGATGAAGCAAATGAACAGGTAGTACTATCTTTGAAAGAACAAAATGTTAAGGGTAAATCGAAAAATCAATGACCATAATGGCGAGCAATGTTGTCGCAGAGTTCAAGCTCGTTAAAAAATAAACTCTCCATGAGCATTTTTAGCGCATAGTTCAAGCTCGTTAAAAAATAAACATAAGTCATGAGCAAGTGTTTCTCCCCACGTTTAAGCTCATTAAAAAATGAACAGGTAAATAACCATTGTGAATGCCTTATCACCAGCTTTTGAGCCTTGTCGTAGTTCTCCCATCAACCCTCCACTCTATTTTAGATCGATCATTTACCCCATATGATTGTACCCCTTCAAGGAACAATTTGCGAAGAGTGATTCTGTTAGCCATCCTTGTAACACTGCCATGATTGGAAAATTCCAAATCTTACCTGGAATCAGCTGCTACCCGAAACCATCACTCGTTCCTCGAAAACGAGTCTCCTTTAAGCTCTTTTCACCTGACTCGTAAAATATGAAAAGATTGCCGAGCGATTGGCCTCTTCGGCTCGTTAAAAGGCATCGGAAGTGCTATCCCTCCTCTAGATTTTAATCTTTTTGGACCTGAGGGATTATGACACAAAAAGATTGAGCGCTTGTCTTGTTCGGCTTGTTAAAACTATTGAAAATTCATCCATTTTGTATTATTTTATGATTTTTCGGACTTAAGGGATTATTCAACGAGAAAGAATCTTCGGAGTCTTCTTTCCATTTCTTTCAGACTCTCTAAAATTCAAAGAGACCGAGTTATCTTTGTTGTTAAACTCGTTAAAACCTAATAGCGACAAACTCGTCCAAATGGACGAGAACGAGTTTCACTGTCGCTAGGATCGCTAAAATATAGCGACAGGTTCGCCCGAAGGGCGGATTATAGAACAAGCATATGTTATCCTCCTCAAGCTTGACAAAAATAAAGAGGTACTGGTTAGCAATGACTGGGGGAAATTGGGAAGAAAACAAGAAGAAACTTTATTAGTAGCAAGTCGCTCTTGAACATGACACTTTCCTTCCGCATCCATGCTAGGTTGGGTTGTTCCGTTCACTGGTCTTCACCATTGGTCCGTCACACCATTCATCTATGGGGTTAACGCTGCCAATCCATCGTCAGTGTCGCCGATATGTTCAAGAGAAGTCATTTAGACAATTCACCTGTGTCTCACCCACTGCAATACATTCATGCTTCATTCCTTCATGACCGCCACCCTGAACCCTATATCGTCAGTTTGTTTTCACCTCCAAAATCATTTGCTTCATTCCGTGTCGTTGATGTGGGATTCATTAAGGCCCTCCTGCAACGGGTCGCTTCTTGTCGACATCAGCTCATTATCTAAGAAGTTGACTTAGGAACAACCCTTTCAGTACTTTGAAGCTTGCATGCCTTAATGGCAAGTTTCTCACTTTCGATGACAAGTTTACATCAATGGCCTTTGACCGAGAGATTTTGCGTGGTGTTCGACGCCAAGTCCCTTTTTCACACCATGTAAATTGTACTGTAGTACCTTGAGGGTCATTGTCGTTATTGGTGATTCCTCTCGCGCCTGTTAACAGCGTACATCATTGGATGGTAATCAAGCGATGTCTTTCCATGTTCGACTCCAAAACATTTTTCACATGGATCGACTTGTACTCCGAGTGAATATTGAACGAGTTTTTGAAGATTCTGGATCTAGTTTCATCTATCCGGGCTGCGATATATTCAGGAATATAAAAACATCCAGTGTACATCATTGCTGAATAAATGATCATCCAAATCAAAGGATGATGTGTCCATATCATCAGTCTATCACACAGACGATCGTCTGTCCTATGTACATGAAAAATGAATTTATAAAGCTGAGAATGGGAATGCTCGCCTTAGCTAGATCATGAAAAATGTTGTAAAAATAATGTATTGTATTGTATCTTATTACAGGTCACCTCCCAGCTCGGAAAAACTTCGGATCCTCATAGTAAAGCATTTCACCCGACATCAAAAAAGATTAACGACCTCATGCTTTAGGGGGGCAACTGTTATGACTATTTTTGGGCAACTTCACCCCAATCAAAAAGTATAACTGAGGCTTTAAGTCCTAAAAAGTGGTGCTTCACTGCCTAAAGGACAAGTCAATGATTACATCATCTCCCAGAAGTTCTCCACTGAAAACTGCTCAATGGTCACAGACTCATAACTGAAAGCTATGCAGAGGTGCGATGCATATCACCTTCCCAATGTACAAAGGTGGCGATGCATATTGTTTTTCCTCTGTAGGGTGCGATGGTCGGGAAGGGACAAATGGCAGGGACAAAAATGCGAGGTGGAAGATCATGGAATCTTCCAGGAGCTTCCCCTCTGACACTTGCCACTCCATTTTCGACCAGGGATGAGTAAGAGATCATCATTCTCCAAGTGGAAGTAGGAACTATCAGAGAGAAGACACTAATCAAGATCCCACAAGATGACTCACCTCTCTGTAATCATCTATATATGGATCCCTCATCACAGAGATCCAGGGGCTGGAATTTTGTAACTTATAGAGAATTGTTGTTGGTATTCTGGTGTACATTCATAGCGTTGGGTGATTTAGCTTTGCTTGAGGTGAAGAAGGGCTTCTTAGCTGGAGGATGATGTTGGGTCATAGCACATGGTTGTAATCTTCTTGCTACTTTTCATCTGAATAAAGCTATTCTTGTTTCCTTCCATACTCTTGTGTATTTGTTTATATATGCTTGTATATAGTTAATGCACATCTGATCCTGCATTATTTATGAACTTAGATCCTTGTTTCTTGCATAATAGTATGTTGTTGTGATTCTACAGGTCCTTTTGAAGCTGAGTAGACAAAGAGCAAGTGGCAAAACTCTATCAAGAAGGAGAGGAAATCGAGCGCAAGACTCAGGTTGGCCCTCTTGGTTCTCCTCTCATCTATTTTCATAAAAGGAATCAATAGTAGACTTTGATTGTTTGTTTCTAAGATAGCCACCCATCTTAGTGGGAATAGCAGCATCCGTGTGGAAACTATTCCCGTATAACAATAGGCTAAGCTCATAGGATGGTATGGTTCATCTTGAGAGGTCATCAAAAGGAAGGTTTATCTGAGGGAGTGCCATGTTCAAGGGAATGGTTGCTGCCAAACCATGCTTTCTAATACAAAATACAGTCGTATTTTCCACTTTCCTCGTCTGATTAATTTAATGAGTCCAGAAGGGTAAACTTATCGATCTTTTCATATTTAAAGAGTCTGAAAAGGACCGCAAAAAGAATGATTCTCTACCCTATCTAATTAGTTTAATAGTCTAGACAGGCAAACTCGTCGATTTTTTCATGTTTTAAGAGTCTGAAAAAGTATCGTAAAAAAAACGACTCTATACCTTGTTTGTGTAATTTAAAGAGTCCAGACTAAACAACTCAGTGGTATTTTCATTTTTAGAGAGTCTGAAAATATCGTAAAGAGCAACTCCATGGTGGTCCCTTTGTCATAGTTGTTAACCGGGTGCGACAAAAAGTTTATAGTATAACCAGATCAGTTACTTTTCCATTAATTAATCTATTGAATCCGAATAAAGAGAAACCTATTTTCAATAGATGTCGACCTCATTTTGTTATGAGTATGAGGTGACGGACTAAACCCGTTTTTCGTCGTGAATTTTTAATGAGTCACACGATAACAAACTCAATACCTTCATCAAAATTTTTAATGAGTCAAATGAAGAAAACTCAGGGTATCTTTTTCAGTTTAGTGAGCGAGAAAAAGAGGGAAAAGAACAGCTCATTCCTTCTTCATAGATTTAACGAGCTTGAAGGAGGGGAAAAAATCGGGGATTTTTCTATTTAAGAGTGAGAAATGGTCCCAAAAAAGAAAGTGCTCTTGCTGCTGCCGTATATTTTTAACGAGCCCAGTGACAAAACTTGGGATTTTGCGGTTTTAACGAGCAAGAAAAGTACCTAAAAGAATGTTGGGGTCATCTTTATAAAGTTTAACAAGCCTAAAGACAAAGCTCATGATTTTTTCAGTTTAAAGAGCGAGAAAAAAGTGCCTAAAAAGAATGCTCGATTGGTATTTTTAAGTTTAATGAGCTAGAAAAAGATCAAAAAAGAGTTGCTCAAACCATTGTTGTATATATTTAACGAGCTCAATGACGAAAACTCGGAGATGTTTATATTTTTTAAAGAGCAATAAAATATCGCAAAAAGTGCTCTAATTGTCTTTGTAGTAGTTTAAAGAGCCCAAATAAGGAGACTTGAGGTTTTTTGGATTACGAGAAAGAAAAATACCATAAAAAGAACACTCAATCTTCTTTGATCTCATGCTTGACAATAGAAGGGTTTATGCCATGCATTTCCTCATAAGACCAAGGAAAAACATTGCGGAAGTCCCTAAACGGGTAGGTGAAGCTCACAATTTCCTTAGGATTGTGATTGGCTCCAATTTGTATATTTTTCACGATGCCTGTCATGACAGAAATATCAATGAGCAATGTTTTTGAAATATTGCCCTTGTTAACTTTCGAGTCCAAAGTGTGGGTAGTCGTATATCGTGAGGAAAATATTTTTGGTGCATCAGGTGACAGGATTTGAAGAGGCATCATGTTTGAATCAGATATTGAAACACGATGGTGTGAGTCCTCCTAAGGTCGCTCTTCTAAACTCGTGATCTCTCTAATAGCTTTGTCCATAGGTAGGACTTGATTGAGTGGATCAAAAGAAGGAGTGATTATGGGAGGGGTAGTGGTACCGATGGCCGAAACCAAAGTGACCGGAGATTCAGATGAAATTTGAATGGCTTCGTAGGCCAATTTAGCTGGTGACAACGACATTTGTTCTCTGTAAGTGTCAATGTCTGAAGGAGCCGGTAGGATCCATGGATCAGTCTATTCATGAGGAATAGATGAAATCATATTGACCATCCGTGAAACCTTCGACGGCTAAAGAGGGAAAAAACGCATGAGGGAAGAAGCCTTCAGTAGATCGGTATCGATACTGACGTAAGAGTCAGGTACACCACCCACTAAGGGTACAACACTGTTAGGTAACAGAGAGTAATCTGGGGTGCAAAAGGACAGTTGGTCTATTGTGACTATCTTTCCATCGAAGGAAAAGAGGATGATACAGAAGACCGAAGACACGATGACCTTCATGGAATCAGTCCAAGTGCAGCCCAAGAGTAGATTATAGTCGAGTTTATGATCCATGACTTCAATATCTACTATTACTATTTTCCCACTCAAGGTGATGGAATAGATAGTTAGGTAACCTTTTGGGGTTAAAGTTTGGCCGTCGAAAGCTTTAAGGGAATTCGATGGTGGGGTTAGGGTTGGAGAACCCAGAGCAAGCCAACATGAAGCTGACATGACATAGGTAGAAGCACCTTCGTCGATGATAGTTTTGTGTATACCTTTACCTTTCGAAGTTATGTGCACCTAAAATGCAAGTTGGCGAGAAAGGGGAGGTTTACACTTGTCCATGTCAAAAATAGCAAGCATGGAATCCTTTGGGTCGATACCATCAATAGTCGAAAGCAAAGGTTTCCATTTTGTTGGGCATGTTTGTAATACTTCAAGTGCCGACATAGCCGATCACGCTTGCGCCAAATGTTCTACAATGTTGTAGTTTTGGGTGGCACATGCAGATGTGTTGTGCGTTTTGCATCAAAGTGCCATTTTGGGGGTCGAATTAAAAGGTCCACAACCGGCCTTTTGATATGCAAATCTTTGGGTGGCAGTGGGTTTGGACTTGAGGAAGGTTCCGCTGCATGAGTGACAGGAGCTCCATAATATTTGGCTCTTGTTTGTAGATCTACCGTTTCAAATGTGTAAACGGTAGAAGATCCTTCACGAGCTGAAGGATGTTGCAAACCATCATTTCCCCCTTGCAAGGGTTGCGGTTGGTTTGTAATAAGGTTTTGCTGTTGCTGAGCAAGGAAAGGATTTTTTAGGACAGCGGGGGTCCGACTAGTATCCTTTCTAGCAATGTATTCTGTGCATTCCTAAAGACGTGGACAATGATAGGTCATTTGGTCTTCAACACAGATTTTGCAAGGAAACGTGGTGGGTTTATCCTTTCCATCATCAGTAGGTGCAACGACCTTCTGTTTTGGGTTTGGCTGCTTTGTTGACTACTCCTTAGAAGGAGCGGTCTTTTTCTTATTCTTCTTTTTCTTACCATCGAGATTTTGTGTAGACTGCACAGAGTTTATCTCAGTGGTAGGAAGAGCAGTTGATTTGGTAGTAGTGGAATCATTGGGGTTTCCAGGGGCATTGGGGATTATGTCATAAAGAGTTCTAGACTGTCAATATATCAAATCTAAGTGCTGGGCACGATGTATGGATTGGTATTTTGTGACCGCACCACCTAGAGCAACATCTCTAGCAATTTGTGGAAGTAAGGACTTGAAAAACCAGTCCGTCAAGAGAAAGTCTGGGAGGGGGCTTTGACTAACCTCTGCCTACGTCTCCATTCATGTATATGATAAAAGATGTGGGCGGCGGTATCCCAATGAAATGAAGTGAGGAGCTCTATCCTAGTCTCATAGTGGATAGGTAGCTGGAAGTGCTTTAGGAATTCCATCGCTAAAGCACCGAAGGTATTTACTCATGCGCGTGGTAACTCAATATACCGTTTCACTGCGTTGCTAGTGAGGGTGCAGGGAAAAAGATGTAACCTGACACTATCATCCACCATAGAGTTTGAAACACACCAAAGATGGTAGGTGGTGATATGGGCGCCCAGATCCTCCCCTTGCTTGCCATTGAACTTTGGGATGTCCGTTGGTATCTTATGCAGGATCGGTGAAAATTGTAAGTTGTGATAGATGGGGTCGTTTGTCAGCTTGTATATGTCAGGTATATCCAACGGTGCCAAGAAAGGTAGAGAGTTTGGTGCCCCCAACTCGGACCATGGCGATGACATATGACTTGAGGAGCCTTGTGCTCCTCCCATTGTTTGACTCCCAATATTATACATGGGTTGTGTGGTGTAGTAGTTTCTTTGAGATATGGTGTTGTAGAGTGGATTTCTGTGAGGATTTTGATACTGGGGTATAAAATTTCCCCCAGGATAAGCGGTGCCCCCTTGACTCATTTGAATATGTGAGGAGGGTGCCCGCATGGATTGGTAGGGAATCACTTGAGGATTCCCGCCTGACACAGAACTAACCATTCGTCCTTGAATGACAGAGGGAATGCTCATGTCAATTAGCAACTGACCATGCATGCCTGAGAATGGAGGGGGAACTGTTACATTCCCTACTGGCATGTGCATATTGGGAAACTCCCCAGGTATATGAATTTAGGGGTTTGAACTGTACATTGGCGGCCGACCATATTGTTGGTAGATGGGAACCGCACCCATAGTGCCAGATTGAGTGTTATATGGAGTACTGTATGTGGCACTTGTTGAAGGTATGCAGTTTGACACGAAAGGAGTGGAACCCAACATCGGCTAGATCTCGCTCATAGAGGGTGTCATTTGAGTGGTTGTACCTGGGAAAAATGGGATAGCGGGGTTCACCATCGATGGCATTGTGATGAGTGTCAACTGGGGAAGTGGTGGAGAACCGAAAGCGTCCACAAAGTTCCACACCCTGTTAGTCGTCGACGGGATAGATGGAAATGTTCCAACTACTGAAGCAGGAAGTATAGGTACCACGGGAGCCAAGATAGGTTCCAACGGATTTGTGAGTGGAGTGTTAAAGGGAGGAAGGAATCCTTTAGTAAAGAAATCCTCCAGCAAACTTGAATCGTCGGTTGTCCAAATAGATCCCGTGTGAGATCTAGGAGACTGATCCCCCGAAGATGGGGAATCTGGTTCAGTGGAACTCGATGGATCTTCCACAATGAGTGGAGGAAGTCCTAGCAATCATCTAGATTGACGACAAGGGCCAGATGTAGCCACGGTGACCCTTAATTTTTATCAATAAATTTTATCATGATATTTTTTAAAGTCTCAAAATGATAACACACAGGTACCTAAAAAATATAAAAAATGCACTAAATTGATCAATCAACAAATAGAGGGAAATGGCCTTGTCTGATAAGCACCGGTCACTGGAGATGAAACCCAATATCTAAATGAATAGAAGAGAAGGCTGGCCAGATGTACAGTTACAGTTACTCTAGAGCTTCGCTCGAACCTCAGATTGAGGGGCCAAGTACTCTCGTGAAGATGAGCACCCTCCCAAAAACTGAAGACAAAGTAGGTCCGTCTGTGTTAGGTACCAGGACAGTTTGTCCCAGTCACCTTGTGTAATTCCCTAAAATTTTGGCCACTAAAGATGCCTTAGATCACAAACACCACCTGGGGGGAAATAGTCGTAGACAGCATGCTGTGTGGGCAGGATACTTGAGTCCCCGAGTCAGTTCCAAAATCCCCGAAGGAATCCTTAATACACAGAATACCCAAAGGATTTGTAAGAGAAGGCGGGCTACCTTCACTTACAGTCCGATGTTGTCTCATATTTTGCTCTGCTTTTACTGGAGTGGTCCCGGTAGTATGAGTGCAGAAGGACTTTTTCTCTCTTTTAATGACACTAGTTTGGTTTTTGACCTTGGGCAATTTACTCACAATGCTTAGCCCAAGATCCTAGCCTGCACTAATGTTGGTTTGCTTAATAAAGAGTTACTGATTTATTTTAGGTAAATTTTATGCATACTTGATTATTGTCTTCGGTTGGGGAGTTGACGTATGAAATTTGATGAGACTCTGACTCAATAAATCAAGCAAAAAACAATGCTTTGAAAAAAATTTCAATTCGATGAAAACAAGTTGTATTCTACATATTCATATTTTCCACATATTCATAGTTTTTCGATGCATCTTTAGTCTTTTAGCACATGCATAACCAAAATATTTCTTTCCAATATTTCGTAACAACTACTTGAAACCAAAATGAAGCAACCTATAACCAGTTAAATAGAAGGATGAAAAAAAATTGTGAGTCTTTCCTTTAGAAAAAATGTTTTAAGAGAGAAAAAACAAAACTTTTTTCCTAAAAATAAATTTCTAAGACACCAATTTTGCTGACCAAATACAGTTATAGATCTTATTTCAGCCCATGAGAAGATTTCCTATCCCTTTTGGTCCACAGACATAGTTGAAAATCAAGGTATTGGGAGACTAACGCTCTGTAATAGTGGCTACGGAGAGTTAGTAGGTCCACTAACCCTCCCTGTGAACAGGCACAATGCTTTATAAAGCTCTGTGTAGCCTGCTAACTTGCATTAGTGTGGGAAATCAATCAAAAAGAGGGTTTTCAAGGTCAGATTCTGAGATGAATGTATACAAGCAAGATGTAGCAAGATTCTTGGTGGGTCAGAAAGGGACTGCAGAAGTATAGGGAGCTCTTAGAAGGAGGAGAGAACCGAGAAGAGTCTGGGTAAACTGTGAACTAGACGTATACTTCCCCAGTGGAGTCACCAATTCTGCTATGGGGTAAAATGCATGGTGTATGGAGAATTAAAATACCCTCAAAGGTCTTCTCGGGACCTTCGACAGATTGTAAGATTATCTGCAGATGCTACCAAGTTATACACATATTCATAGACAAATATCAATTAACAAAGTATGGAAAGAGGATTACCTCAAGTCTTCTTCTAGATTTGTTTGTAGATCACAATGCAGCCAAGTGGAACTCCCTCAAAGCCAGCTCCAAATCAATTCTTGCACAAAGGAAAGGCAAATACAATCACCACATACAACCTTGAAAACCAATATATGAATACAAAATGAACATATATTTGCATACAACTAAGCTACTCTTACAAACAAGTATCAAATGAACACAACCACAGTTCTGTATTAATAACAGAAGAGTGATTACAACCATCTGTTGTATCAGTCTTCCTTTGACCCTTCCACTTCTCTCTCTCTCTCCCTTCTTGTTCACTCCTTCAGTTATGAGATAGTTCTCAACAGCTAAGTAGGCTATCCTTTCAAATGCTCTGACCCCCTTCATAACGACCCTCTCATTTCTTATGTAGCAATTGAGTTTAGGGTTGCCAAGTTCCGGGTAGATTTCACTAGGGTAAAAGCAATGAACTTTCCATGCTTTTCAACTCTTTTCCATTTGCCTCCTTTGTTCAGATTAGAATTTTTCAAAATAGGTCGATTTTAGATATTTGTTTTCTTTTCTTGAGTGATTTTAGGAACAAACATCTAGATATTTGTGAGTCAATTCATTCCTTTGACCCTTGGAACTGCATCTAGTTTCACTAATGTTGTCCCCTACCTAACAAATTGAGTTAGTAGGGTCACTAACGCACCCTTAGGCTTGGCAACAAGTTTTATAAAGCAGGTTTTAAGTGTGCAACTAGCATTAGTGTGGAATCAAGGCTTGTAATTATGGTCTTTGCTTTATTCATCCTGTCTTTCCCCTATGAGTTGATGAGGAGGTAATTTTGTTGTATAACAGTCACTTACACCGTCAGTCAGTCTTGTTGAACATATGTGTCTGGATGGTTTGATCGTTTTTTCGTCAAGTCATGCGAGTGTGTGTCATATGATCACCTATGTATCTTTTCGATTGTTCACACACTTAGCCATTTTTTCTAAAGGTTCTTACAACTTGACTCCCCTCTGACAACTGGGCCATCACCCTGCCATCGACTCAATTGACTATCAACCAGAATAACACAAAAGCACCAAGCTAGTCTTTTCAAGCCGCATTTCCCGCAAGCAATCCTATGACCTCTCATGCTGGTCACTTGGACAATCTGACCCGATAGTCACCTCGGGATTGAATCCCCTCACAAATTGCACAGAGGATACTGACCTCACCCGCTCAACTAACTAAGGAAATTGTGTAGATAGGTTGGACAGACACCAAGTGCCCGTTCCTGTCTCCCTTAGAAAATTGCGTAGTTTTCCTAGTCAGTCATCCCGACAATCGACCAACTGTTCATATCAGAAATTGCGTAGTGTTCATGACCAAGCATTCCGCTGCCCATTTTTCAGCTCAGTGCAGAAATTGTGCAAAGATGATCAACAGGCTGACCATCCGGCCTCAGTGCATTTTTCCTTCCCAGCAGCCCCAAGCAGTAGACTACCAGTTCACTTTGGGAATTGTGCAGTTTTTGCTGCCAATCTCCTGGGCAGCCAACTGGAAGTTCCCTATGGGAATTGCATAGTTCTGGCTGCCAGTCACCCTAACAGCCAATTGGTAGTTCCCTCTAGGAATTGTGTAGTTTTGGCTACTAGTGACCCGAGAAATTCCCCAGAGAAACTATGCAATCCCTGCCTATTAACCATTCATGCAGCCTGACCCATTGCTTTGGAAAATTGTGCAAATCTGGATGTCCAGCCCCATTACTCGTTCATTCTAAAAAATGTGCAGAGCATGCCTACCTTACCTTTTAGTAGCCCAGATTGTTCGTCCCAAAATTTGCGCAAGTGTGCCTCCCAGTCGAGCCAAACCGTGCAAACAGTCACTGTCAACTTAGATTTCCTGTCTCCATCTCTAAGTGACTCTTGCATAGTTTTCAGGAGCAGGAGCCCGAGCCATCATCCTGCATCACATCCCTACTGCCTCTTTCGGTCACTTGGATCCTAATGATCATGTCTCATGGTATACTAGGAGGTTTTTAATTTGATGTCGTCTTGTCATGAGCGGCTGCAAGTACAGATACAACAACCAACATGGTAAGACAATGAACAGGATGAACGAAGGGGGCACATGCAAAAGGACAATTTCACTAATGGATGAATGAATGGAGAATGTGAAGCCAAAGAATGTGATGAACATGCACCTTCATGAACATATGAGCCTGTCAAGTCTCCCAACATGCAAGCAAGGAACAACATGCTAAAGCTTCATCAAGCAAACCAAGTACCATCAAAGACTCCGCACACTTCACCATGTGGAGGTGAAGCTATGTTACACCATGAAGACATCCATCACTCAACAATGCTGTAGCTCGACATGCACTCCAATAGCAGCACTAGTGTACCAACATTTTCATGTCAAGTCATGTCGAGTCAAGTCATGAGTCATGTCGCCCACATCTCCACTATGAGCTTGTTGCCAATCAATGTGATGTAACATGGAAGTCCAAGATACCCACTTATTTAACATAAAGTCATGTAAGTTGAAAAGTCATGGAAGTCAAACGGTCATGAGGGTAATCAAACAACCACAAGGGTCAGTTTCACCCTTGGCTATAAATACCTCCTCATTTGTACATGTAAAGGACTTTTCACCTCAGCTCCTCCCACATAGCCAAGAGAGTCTCCAATATTTTCTTCAAGGAGTGGCTCCAATGCCTCGCTGACGATGTTAGTGATGTATGTTGCAATGATGTGTCTTGGAACTTTTTCTTAATTCAGAAGCCTGTTAATAGGTCAACATGTTTTCACACATGTATTGTGTTGTAAGACTTTTCTTTAACACTTGTAATGCATGTTTCTTTAACCTGTGTTCTACATCTAATTTATTCATTCGTTGTAATGCATAATCTATTAATAGAAATGTGTTGCATATGCTGTTAATGTTGTCTCATCCGTGTTGACTACTCTACTGGACATTAGACATACCTTTCACATGAACCTTGCTGTAACAACCGTTGCACTCATTCAGACTATTCTGTGAGTGATGTATGTGTTATATTACCTTGTATGTTGTGACTGCCGCCTTCGAGTGGAATGCTCCATCGGAAGTTGTGTATGTCCTTTTATGTTGTGTGTTCCTAGTCGAGTTGGGACTAATCCCTTTCAACCTAGAACTCACTTTCACCTTCTTCCCCTCACAGTGAAAGAACCATTGACACAAGTACACTTACACTCACCAGGCACATGAACCTCACTTCTCGAAGACAAAGTGAACCACTCTCCTATGATGAAAAGAAAGAGTTGAGGAAAATCCTTAAGACAATGGAAACCAGGCCATCATACTGGATGGGACTATAACACCAAATGGTGTGAGGTCTAGCTGGGAATTCATATTGGGGGTCATCCATTGAATGTTGGTGGGTCCAACATTGTCAACATTTCTGGCACTAGAAGGAGGGTAGCTAGTTGTACATGGCTAAAACTCCCCTCACACTAATTCAACAAACATCTAGTCAAGGCAGTAACTCGCACTCTCTCTCCCCTACACGTGACTCAATAGTTGTTTAATCCTCACCTCCCAGTGTTGAGAACAAGACTTTAAATCAACACCTTCGCTTCGTTCGTTTTGTCACTCTCTAGCTTGCGAAAGAAGTCAGACTGATCCCAGACAGACAACAACTTCCACGCGCAACGAGGAAGCCAAATGCCACTCCCACGAGTGTTGTTGTATCATCAATGGAACAAGAAATCCTTGCCACACTTGAAGGTCTAGGAGAAGCTATCGAAGATGAAAAGAAACATCCAATCCTCCTGCAAGGTGAACAAGGCACTCTTTTGATCTCAGGGTCAAACTTTGGTGTAGGAGGTGGATGGGGAGGATGTAAAGGAGGCTGAGGCAAAGACGAACCAACAGACTCAGAGTTGGAAACATTAGACTTCGAAGGAGAGGAAGAGTACGAAGAAGACAAACAAATGGATGAACCAAATCTTGAATGGATGACTCAGGGACCATTGGCTCTCCTGACTATCTTGCATAAGATGCTGAGGCGAGCAGAGAGAATGAACATCAAGTTTGACCCTGACAGCATGGTAAAGGCGGAAGACCACCTAGACAACTTCTACTTACAGCTGTAGAACCTTGAGGTACATTATGATGATGTCACATGTCAATTGTTCCCATGTACCTTGGTTGGTCACAAAGCTTCTTGGTATCACAACCTTCCACTAAACTCTATACACAACTGGGTCACATTCAAATGCATGTTCCTTGAGAAGTTCGCTGATGACAAGACCCCAACCATGCTACTCAAAGAGTTGGGAAGCCTCAAGATGGAGGGAAAAGAGAACGTGAAAGATTTCAATTAGAGGTTTACACATATATTGAACAAGTTCCCAACAGAGACTAAGCCCCATGACTCCATCACCACTGATTACTACATGCCCGCTCTACCAACCAACATTGCGTAGTTCGTCAAGAGAGTTGTGAGACCAACACTACTGGAAAACTGTGAAGAGGATACCATTGTTGAGAAAGACCTACGTGCAGTTGGAGTCATCAAGGATGATGAATCGACGAAGGACTCCAAGGATGTGAGAAGGAAGTCCCAAGCAACAGTGAGCAAGGGTAGATACAAGGAAGAAAATGATATTGGGACCCTCACCCACCTTGTCAAGAGCTTGAACACTGAAGTGTCCGAACTCAAACAACGTAAAATAGCAACTTTTGAAAGCAACCATCTACTTAGGAAAATGCAGGAAAGAAACTCATCAAGCAGAGATTGGTTAACTTCAAAAGTTGCACAAAAGCCAGTGTTCCAGCTCGAAGAGTGTGTGGATCCTAAGTTTTGTTCTTTCCATGAAGAACATCATCCCGAGAACTCTTGTTCGAACTGGAAGTGAGTCACAAATGCTTTCTATAGTCATACACTCAATGCATGAAGCAATATGTAGGAGTAGTCAGAAGACACCGAAAATGATCAAGAGGTTGCACCTGATGAGCCATCAAGCTCTAGGCATGAGGTGAACGCATATCAGTGCTCGCAAATGAACACCGAGAAGTAGATTGGGAAGAAAACTGACCATTACAATCTTAGAAGTAAAGGGGATCTTCCTACACTTGGCGAGATGCAAGAAAAGATGAGATTGCTAATAAGGAAGGCTGATCCATCGGCCGTCTTGAAGCAGAAAACATAAAGAAAGTCTGGGTGGACAATGACAAATGAGAGTACATCCATGAGCAGTAAGTTGTGAAACACTCCACCGGACAATACAAACATTTGTTCCACCCAGGACACCTTGGTGAGGCTACCACCTCCAGACCACCACATTGTTGATGACGTGATGAAAACTCAAGTGAACGTCAGTTTGTTTGAGTTGGCTAAGATCTAGAGTCAGCGAGATATCCTGTTGTGTGCTTTAGAACAGATAGGAGCATATAGTGAAGCCTCTACCACCCAGGGAGCAAGCACACCTCTGAGATCACTTTCCATAGTGCTCAATACACTCTATATGGAAGAAGCAAACTCAAGTTGCCCTCCATTCCTACTTTTATTTCATGTTTTGAACTACAATGTCCAAACTGCTTGGTTGATTCTGGCACGATAGAAAACTTCATGCCACTCTCCATTTCTTATAAGATCAATGCACAATAGAGTGAGACATTCGTGCGAACCATACAACTTGATCAAACATTGGTACCAACCATTGGTGAACTGCGGGATGTGAACATCTGACTATCACATGACAGTCGAGTCCACCAATGCATCAACATAGTTTTTGTGGACATACTGGAAGCATATGGTGTATTACTCAGTAGAGATTGTTCCAACAAGATAGATGGATATTTCGCTATGGACTGGTCTCACATGTGGCTTCCATACAAGGGCAAGTGCAACCAAATTCAGGTAGAATCCGAGAGGTAGATGAAGCATAATGTCACCCCCATCAATTGCAAGAATGAACCATTTGATCTCACAGAACTCATGTTTGGCAACTTCCTCCTTGAGACAATGCTAGAGTGTTATCCTACATGGCTAGCTCCAACTCCACTGATGAGCACTAATATTGCAGAAAGAATGTTGCAACTCTTGGGGCTACTAGCTTTACTTTATCAACCGGGGGTTCATACAAACTTGGAGGTGACAATGCTATATACACAAGTAAAAGTGATGGTTTTGCCTTTTGTCATTGTTCAACTGGCGAGAAACCACTAGGTTTTTCAAGCTAGACTTCTATGGATTCAAAAGAAGCTTGATTACTGATGAAAGAAAGATAAATCTACTCTAAGAGAAAGCTTGTCTTCTGCAGTAAGAAAAAATACTAAAATCCAATGCTAAAACACACCATTTCCTACCTAATTGCTAAGGGACTATGTTTTAGAAAGAATGCTAGATTAACATGGATGAAATTCAACTATCTTAAGCATGTAAATTCAAAACATCAAGCATCGCTACTCTGCATGTAAAGGACTGAAATAAATCTGTTTTTTTCTTTTTATTCTTTTTATGGGAAAACAAGTGTGAAAGCTAATCTATTTTGGTGATGTGACAGGTGGCTTAGGGATGCTGGTGGATGGTTGGAAGGTTTGCTAGACCCTTAGGTGACCTTGTGTGGATTCCTAGAGGTTTTCCCTCAATTCAGCCTCAAAACATGCCACTATAGGATGTCCTAAAAACCTATAGGATTCCCTGTATTTATACAGGATACAACTGAGAGAAAAACGATGGGTTGTGGAGGTGATGGAAGGCTTAGGGAAGGTGGTTGGTGGATGGAATGGAGTGAGAAAATTCCTAGGATCACTCAAAACTCAAAACCAAGGTTGGGAGATGGTTGGATTTGCTCAACATGCTTGGAGAAGTTTCCATGTAAAATGATGAAATTGGTGAAGGTGTTAGTGAAAGCAAGGAATGATTATGGATGGATGAAGTTGGAAGGAGGTTGCTTGCTATGAAATATCCCTCTACTTCTAAAACACCTGCACTACATCAAACAATGGTATTTTCCCAAAAATCATGTAAACATAATAATTTCACTAAGTTAGAAAAACAAAGTTTAATGAGCTAGCTGTCTACTTCATGCATGAGGAAAATTTGAAGAATAAGATGAAGTCATTGATGAGATCTACTTTAATACTGAAAATGGAAGAAATGGTAATTAAATACTACACTTGCAAACTGATCAAATGCTAGTTCAAATATAGTAAACCCTAAATTCTATGAGAAAGTAGGAATTTGTCTTTTTGGGGCTGCATAGGGGTCCTTCCTCAAATAATGATCCCTGAAGGAAGAGGTGAGGCCAAGATGCCCATTGACAGATTTATGATGCTCCTTTTATCCCTTCTAACATGTTGCTGAAGTAAAGCACAGATGGAAGAAAACTAATAAACAAACTAATCACATCTACACTACTTGCAATGAGATACTTCTAAGGACAATCTAACCATGAACCTATGAAACTAATATAAGCATACAGATACGAGAAGAGGAGCCTTTTCTACTAGGGTTGGGCCCTAACCCAAGAGCTTCAACCCTCTAAGTTAACTCAGTACTAGATCATGAAAAAGCTCATTCTCGTTATCAAAACATAAAATTGCATAGCAATGTCTTCCACAAGTCTGGAGCTCAAAAATAACTAGTGTTTTGACAACAAAAATTCGAATCATAATGAGGCTCTAGGCCTCTTTATTTATAAAATTGAAGTCTCCAACTACTTCCTTAAATATAGGGAGGCTCAGCTCCCAAACTCGAGACGAACAAACTCTTTGATTATCACTTGCTCGCCTGCCGTTTGATCTTCATGACTTGGCTGCTTGTACTCCGACCTCGTGTGATTGATGGAGGAATATTCGAATGAGGGAGGAGTAAATGAGGAGGATTTACCTCCTACAATCTCTCTTCCTTGTCTCATTCGAGTTTTAGCCCTTAATATTGCCAAAATTCCTGATTTTCTCTCACAAACATGCATTCAATGCACATTAGTCAACTAGGCATAATATCTTACTTTCACTCTTCTCATTAAGTAAAATATAATCAAAACATGTAATAAGTTGTGAGAAGAGTTGATTTGACTAATCTAGGAGGTGAATGAAGGTCCATATAGTTACCCAATGATGAGGCTCATCATCACCCCCTACTAAAAGTGTTTCTCATCCTCTGAGCAACTTAATAAGTATCCATGTCTTTCATAGCTCTAATGGCTTCCCTGACATCCCATGCTTTTGCAGTGGGTTCTTCTTCTTGTGCATAGAATCCTACCTTCCTTTCTACCTCCTCCCACTACTTTCTTTCTTCCTCTTCCTTCCTTCCTTCTAACATCTCCAATAGCAGTGGTGGACTGAGTCACAAGCCAATCCAATTGACTTTGAGCCTTTGGATGGTTTGTTTGTACATGGGTTTCCTATTCAGTGCTTCTCTCATCCTTTGAGGAGAATGGTACTCTCTAATTTTCAAAATGTATGGCAAAGTATTCCATCTCCTTTGGCAAGATTGCATGCTCTCATCCCCTAATAGTCTGAGCATATCCTCAAACTGTGTAATTACTTTCCCTTGGGTAGCAAGATACATGGTTTCAAGTTGAAGATCATTTGTAATTAAATTATGTGTGTTGATGACAACCATTGTATTGGACTGCTCATCTCTTATCATGAGAGGCTCTATTTGTTCCCTTTCCAATATATTCTTCATTTCTACAGCCCTTGCTTCCTCATGGCTAATCCATGATGCCAAATCCATCAACTGTAAATCCCCTAGCTTTGCATTAGGGTCCCATACATTCATATCTGTCAAGGCCATGTTATGCAAGTAGAAATCAGACATCTTAGCCCTATCTTCCAATGTGCTTTGGTCACAAAGATCAATGAACTGTCTATAATCTTGGAATGGCATAGTGCCTCTCTGTGCTAGGGTCTTGATTTGGAACTGCAACCACTGTTCATTAAGGTATAATGCATATGACTTAGCTGGCATCCTACATTAGATTTCTTCCAAAGATAGACTGGCCATGGATGCCAATTGATTCTCTCTTTCTTGCAACTGTCCTTTCAACCATGCATTTTCTGCCTCCAACTGAGTTTTCATTATGGCTTCTCTATCACTAAGGCTACTTAGTTCTCTGCCCATCTCTTTCAGCTTCTCCTCTATGTGATCAATGTCCTCCACTCCCTTGTACTTGGCAGTCTTCATCCATCTATGTGTTCTAGCTCTTTATTTCTCAAGTTCAAAGAATAATGGGATGGAAAATGTTTGTGGAATGACCTTGCTCCCTTCAATAAATCTGTAGTAGGAATCAAGGTTAGGTTGAGGACTAGGTTTTCTTAGCTTTGGGTCTAGTCTCTTTGTTTCTTGATGCATACGTCCTTCCTTTTCCAATTTCTGATTTTCCTATAGGTTTAGCAAAGTTTCCTATAGGACTACCTCTACTTCCTGTAGGTCCTGCTGTGTATCCTGTAGGATGTATTTTCCTTTGGATGAGGTAGATCTAGTCACAAGTTGTCTCTCATAAGCAATAGGATACTTAGGGGAGGTTTGTGTTGAGGATCCTTCTCCTTGAGTTTTTGTAAGAGGAGCCATATTCTCCTGCTATTTAGATGAGTCCTCAATAACAATGGGAACCTTGGTTGGAGTTTGAAGTTTTCCCTACCTTATCCTTATACTTTTTCTTGTTTTGAAGTATAAGGGGGTTTTCCTCTATCTTTTTCCTTTTTGTTTGATAGGGGTGCTACAGGCAGTGAGGGCAGCTGCTGCCTCTTTCTCAGTGGGTCTTGGAGACACCCTAGGTGATTCCTCCTTTTCCTCTACCTCCTCTTTTCCATCACCCTTTCCACCTTTGTCCTTATCCTCTTCTTCTCCCTCTAGATCCTCATCTTGTTTATCAATTTCCTCCTTGACATCTTATTTTGTTTCTTCATCACTTCCCTTCTCTTTCTCTTCCTCTTCCTCCTCATCTATTTTGTCTTCATCCCACTCTGCTTCTTCTTCATCTGTTTTAGTCTCTTCTTCATCCTTTTCACTAAGAGTAGGGATTCTATCACATGTGAGGGCCTTGATATCCACCTCTGTCGGCATGTCTCTAAAAATTTCCCAAGTGATATGAATCCTAAGGTTTTGGAGGGCATCTTCTATGATGACTCTAATTGACCCATGGTGGGCTAACTATTGTTAGTTTCCTTCCTGAACCTTTATGCTCATATCTATCAGTGATTGCAAAAGGAAGTATGGTATGTTGAGCCTATGGTAAGGAGGTGTTTCTGCTCCAAACCTCAATTCTTCAAGAGGCCTAAAGCGATATCCATATACCACACTATATCCACCTTCACATGATATGTATTTTATAAGGTGGTAGCTTACCTCATTCCTGGAGTATGGTAGGCTTGCTCTCCACACTCAATTTTTGTCTTCAATGGGATCCTCTCTGTTATCAGGAAATCTAGTGTCCATGCAGAGCTACTCGTCCCACTAAGACGGGTAGCTATCTTAGAAACAAAAAAACTAAAGTTACTTTCCTTTTCCTTTATGAGAAGTTGATAGGAGAGGAGCAAAGAATACCAACCTCAATCTTTCGCTTGGTTCCTTGCTTGTTCCTTCTCCCCTCTGACAGATCTTTGCCACTACTTCCTTGCTTTCCCCGCTTCAAAGAGTACCTGTAAATTCAAAGCAGCATAATACCTTCGAAGTACTGGGATCTACAATCATAAACAATATAGGAGCAAATATATATTGACCACACAAATGCATATGTCATTAATCATACAAGAATGTGGAGGAAAACTTGAATAGCTTTATTAATAGAAAGAGTAGAAGAGAGGATTACAACCCATTGATCTAACCCAACATCATCCTCCCAGCATGAAAGCCCTTCTTCACCTCATGAAAATCTTAGATCACCCAACACTATGATGTTCCACCAGGAAACCAACAACACTTCCTTACAAGATACAAAATTCCAGCCTCTAGATCTCTGGGATGAGGGATCCATATATAGACGTTTGTAGGGGGTGAGTTAGCTTCTGGGATTTTGATTAGTGTCCTCTCTCTGATAGTTCTTGGTTCCACTTGGAGATTCATGATCTCTTACTCATCCCTGGGTGAATTCAGAGAGGCAAGTGTCACAGGAGAAGTTTCTGGAAGATTCCATAAAAGATCATCCACCTTGCAAGCTGTCTCTGCCATTTGTCTAATATGTCCCATTGCACCCTACAGAAGGGCTCTTCAGTATGCATCACACTTTTTGCATGTGGCAGGTGAGATGCATCGTACCCTTAGAACTGGGTAGTTTGTATGGTCCATTTTTGACCAATTCTGAGCAGTTTTCCATGGAGAACTTCTGGGAGATGATGTAATCAGCTGACCTTGTTCCTTTAGGGTGTGAGAAAACACTTTTAGGGACTCAGAATACCTTGGTTTATGGACATATATGATTGGGGTTACAATGCCCAAATATGTCTATAACACTCTCCCTCTAGAAAGAATTTTTTCTTTGCAGTTTGGCTATCTCCCTTGTCTTCCTTTCTCCAAGGCACTCCTAAGGGAAGTGTGGTAATTCTGCTTATGAGTTCAGGGGTGAGCTCTATGGAGAGGCCCCTCACCAAAATAGTGGCATGGGCCTTGGTCAGTGGAATGAGGAAGAGAGCAAAATCTCTAGTTACTTCATCATCATACCCCGTCAATTTCTCAAAGTATCCCATCCAATTATGCCTTGTGAATATTTCTAGCACAAGAGGGTGTTGGTGAATCCTTCTTGTGTTAATGGACTCCCTTCTATTAAAACCCCCTATCATTTTATCTCGTGAATTTGAGGAGCAACGATACAACATTTTAATGAAGGAGGAAATGAGGCTGAAATTTCTATGGATACAATCCCTTATGCAACTATCAATTTCATCAGACTAGGAGATTTTTTTGTTCTTTTTACTTGTAAAAATGGGAGGAAATGTAGAGCATACTTGCTCATAGTGCTTGATGTAGCCAAACTCTATCTTTTCCCCTCTGAAATTGCTCTCTGCCAATCTTGTAGACTGCTTGACTATATCATGTAGGATTTGTTAGCTTTGTTGGCATTTGGCCTAAAAATGGATCCAAAATACTCCCAAAGTCTCCAAAGTTTGCTTAAAATCATGCAAAGGCATCCAAAAATGCTCTTGAAATCTTCAAAAGTGCTTAAGATCATCCATTCGGTCTAAAAATAATGGAGAAACCTTTAAAAGGCACATGTACTAAACATTTCATGACATCAAACACATTTTTCAAGCTTACTTTAATGAACTTCCAGCTCATTCCAAGAAGCGAACCCAACACCTAGTTCATCTTAGAGCCATCTTTCTTTGGTGTAGGTTCTATAACATCTGTCTGAATCCATAAAAATGCGTATTCTTTCTCGAGTCTAGATGCCTACTTGGTTTCATTTTTTCCAAACATAGGATAAGGGTTGATCCTGATAAGGTAAAGGAAATTACATAATTACCCACACCATAATCCATGTTACAACTCCAACGTTTGCAAGGGAAGGAAAACTTTTTATGACGATTCATCATGAACTATGCCAAACTGAAAAAAGGCTTTATGCACCTACTAAAGAAAGGAGTACCACACTTGTGTGATGATTAAACCCAACGATCATTTGATGCCTTGAAAGAGGCACTCATATCTGCCCCATTGCTTAGTCCTCCCAACTATTCACGCGAGTTTCTCCTATACCTGACAACCTATTGTAGCAGCTATAACCACCCTCCAAAATTTTGGTCTGCACCAATTTTAGAGCCTCCCTTGAAGAGTTCACTTGATGAATGCACACACTCGGGTTCATTCCGTGAGCCCATGTGAGTCCTTATATCTACCTTTCTTATTCATTGCATTCAAGTCTTTGCATGCTGATGTCTAAGTCATTCTTGCGACCATGTTCTGGTTATGCTTAAAGTCTTCACTTCATATGTGCTTATTGTATTCTTTATGAAACCATCTATCGCACTCACACACGGAGTCACATTCGCTATTAAACAAGAATCATCTCAATGAATGAACGAGCAATCATGAGTGTTGCACTTATCGCTTACACCGTCGGTCAGTCTTGTTGAACATATGTGTATGGATGGTTTGATCGTTTTGTCGTCAAGTCATGCGAGTGTGTGTCGTATGATCACCTATGCATCTTTCAATTGTTCACACACTTAGCCATTTTTTCTGAAGGTTCTTACGACTTGACTCCCCTCTGATAACTAGGCCATCACCATGCCATCGACTCGGTTGACTATCAACCAAAATAGCGCAAAAACACCAAGCTAGTCTTTTCAAGCTGCGTTTCTTGCAAGCAATCCTATCAAATCTCATGTTGGTCACTTAGAAAATTGGACCTGATAGTCACCTCGGGATTGAATCCCCTCAAAAATTTCACAAAGGCCACTAACCTCACCCACTCAACTAATTGAGGAAATTGCGTAGACAACCTAGATAGACACCAAGTGCCCGTTCCTGCCTCCCTCAGAAAATTGTGTAGTTTTCCCAGTCAGTCATCTCAACAATCGACCAACTGTTCATATTAGAAATTATGTAGTGTTCATGAGCAAGCATTCTCGTGCCCATTTGTTAGCTAGTTAAGAAATTGTGCAGAGATGATTAGCAGACCAACCATCTGGCCTCAGTGCAGTTTTCCTTCCCAACAGCCCCAAGCAGTAGACTACCAGTTCCCTCTAGGAATTGTGCAGTTTTTGCTGCCAGATTCCCGGGCAGCCAACTGCAAGTTCCCTCTGGGAATTGCATATAGTCACCCCAATAGCCAACTAGTAGTACCCTCTAGGAATTGTGTAATTCTGGCTGCTAGTGACCCGAGAAATTCCCCAGAGAAACTATGCAATCCCTGCTTGTTGACCCTTCATGCAGCCTGACCTGTTCCTTTGGAAAATTGTGAAAATCTGGATGTCCAGCGCCGCTATCGTTCATTTTGAAAAATGTGCACAGCATGACCGCCTTTCCTTTCGACAGCCCGGACTGTTCCTCCCAAAATTTGCGCAAGTTTGCCTCCCAGCTGAGCTAGACCTTGCAGACAATCATTGTCGACTTAGATTGCCTGTCTCCATCTCTAAGTGACTCTTGTGTAGTTTCCATGAGCAGGTGCCTGAGCCATCATCCTGCATCACATCCCTACTACCTCTCCTGATCACCTGCATCCGAATGATCATGTGTCATGGTATACTAGGAGGTTTTGGATTTGATGTTGTCTTGTCATGAGTGACTGCAAGTATAGGTACACCAACCAACATGGTAAGACGATGAACAGGATGAACGAAGGGGGCACATGCCAAAGGACAAGTTCACAAACGGACGAACAAATGAAGCATGTGAAGTGGATGAACGTGATGAAAATGCATCTTCATGAACATATGAGCTTGTCAAGCGTCCCAACATGCAAGCAAGGAATAGCATGCTAAAGCTTCATCAAGCGAACCAAGTACTATCAAAAACTCCACGCACTTCACCATGTAGAGGTGAAGCTATGATACACCATGAAGACATCCATCACTCAACAATGCTGTAGCTTGACATGCACTCCAACAATAACACGAGTGTACCAACATTTTCATGTCAAATTATGTCGAGTCAAGTCATGAGTCATGTCGCCCACATCTCCACTATGGGCTTGTTGCCAATCAATGTGATGTAACATGGAAATCCAAGAGACCCACTTGTTGAACATAGAGTCATGTAAGTCAAAATGTCATGGAAGTCGAACGGTCATGAGGGTAGTCGAACAACCACAAGGGTCAGTTTCACCCTTGGCTATAAATACCTCCTCATTTGTACATGTAAAGGACTTTTCCTCTCATCTCCTCCCACATAGCTCAAAGAGTCTACAATCTTTTCTTTAAGGAGTGGCTCCAACGCCCAGCTGACGGGGTTAGTGATGTATGGTGCAACGATGTGTCTTGGAACTTTTGCTTAATTTAGAAGCCTATTAATAGGTCAACATGTTTTCACACATGTATTGCATTTGTTGTAAGACTTAACTTTAACACTTAAAATTCATGTTTCTTTAACCTGTGTTCTACATCTGAACTGATTCATTTGTTGTAATGCATAATCTATTAATGGAAATGTGTTGCATATGCTGTTAATGTTGTCTTGTCTATGTCGACTACTCTACTGGACATTAGACATACCTTTCACATGAACCTTGTTGTAACAACCGTTGCACTCATTCGGATTGTTCCATGAGTGTTGTATGTGTTATCTTACCTTGTATGTTGTGACTGTCGCATCCGAGTGGAATGCTCCATCGGAAGTTGTGTATGTTCCTTTATGTTGTGTGTTCCTAGTCGAGTTGGGACTGATCCCTTTCAACCTGGAACTCACTTTCACCTTCTTCCCCTCACAGTGAAAGAACCATTGACACAAGTACACTTACACTCACCAAGAACATCAACCTCACTTCTCAAAGACAAAGCAAACCACTCTCCTATGATGAAAAGAAAGAGCTGAGGAAAATCCTTAAGGAAATGGAAACTGGGCCATCATACCGAATGGGACTCCCACACCAAATGGTGTGAGGTCTAGTTGGGACTTCATATCGGGGTCATCCATGGAATGTTGGTGGGTCCAACACCGTCAACATTTCTAGCGCTAGAAGGAGGGCATCTACTTGTACATCGCTAAAACTCCCCTCGCACTCATTCAACAAACATCTGGTCAAGGTAGTAACTCGTACTCTCTCTCCCCTACACGTCACTCATTGGTTGTTTAATCCTCACCTCCAAGTGTTGAGAACGAGACTTTATATCAACACCTTCACTTTGTTCATCCTGTCACTCACCAGCTCGGGAAAGAGGTCAGACTGATCCCAGACTAACAACATCTTCCATGCACAATGAAGAAGCCAAAGGCCACTCCCACGAGTGTTGTTGTATCATCAATGGAACAAGAAACCCTTGCCACACTTGAAGGTCTAGGAGAAGCTATGGAAGATGAAAAGAAACCTCCAATCCTCCGGCAAGGTGAACAAGGCACTCTTGTGATCTCAGGGTGAAACTTTGGTGTAAGAGGTGGAGGGGGAGGAAGCAGAGGAGGCGAAGGCAGAGATGAACCAATAGACTCAGAGTCAGAAACATTAGACTCTGAAGGAGAGGAAGAGTCGAAGAAGACAAACAAATGGCTAACCCAAATCTTGAAAGGATGACTTAGGGACCATTGGCTCTCTCGACTGTCTTGCATAAGATACCGAGGCGAGCGGAGAGAATGAACGTCAAGTTTGACCCTGACAGCACAGTAAAGGTAGAAGACCACCTAGACAACTTCTACCTACAACTGTAGACCCTCGAGGTACGTTATGATGATGTCGCATGTAGATTGTTCCCATGTACCTTGGTTGGTCATGAAGCTTCTTGGTATCACAATCGTCCACCAAACTCTATACCCAATTGGGTCACATTCAAATGCATGTTCCTTGAGAAGTTCACTAATGACAAGACCCCAACCATGCTACTCAAAGAGTTGGGAAGCCTCAAGATGGAGGGAAAAGGGAAAGTGAAAGAATTCAATCAAAGGTTCACATGTATATTGAACAAGTTCCCAACAAAGACTAAGTGCCATGACTCCATCACCACCGATTATTACATGTCTGCGCTGCCAACCAACATTGCACAGTTCATCAAGAGAGCTGCGAGACCAACACTATTGGAAAACTGTGAAGAGGATACCATTGTTGAGAAAGACCTGCGTGCAGTTGGAGTCATCAAGGATGATGAATCGATGAAGGACTCAAAGGATGCAAGTAGGAAGTCCCAAGCAACAGTGAGCAAGGGTAGATACAAGGAAGCAACTGATATTGGGACCCTCACTCACCTTGTCAAGAGCTTAAACACTGAAAACAATTTTACAAGCAATCATCTGCCTAGGAAAATGCATGCAAGAAACTCATCAAGCAGAGATCGGTTCACTTCAAAAGTTGTGTAAAAGCCTATGTTCCAACTCGAAGAGTGTGTGGATCCTAAGTTCTATTCTTTCCATGAAGAACATCATCCTGAGAACTCTTGTTTGAACTGGAAGTGAGTCACAAATGCTTTCTATAGTCATACACTCAATGCACGGAGCAATATGTAGGAGTTGTTGGAAGACACTGACAATGATCAAGAGGTTGCACCTGATGAGCCATCAAGCTTTGGGCATGAGGTGAACACATATCAGTGCTTGCAAATGAACACCATCAAGTAGCCCAGGAAGAAAACTGACCATTACAATCTTAGAAGTAAAGGGGATCCCCCTACACTTGGGGAGATGCAAGAAAAGATCAAACTGCTAATAAGGAAGGTTGATCCAGAGGTCAACCCGAAGCAGAAAACACAAAGCAATTTTGGGAGGACAACAGTGGATGAGAGTACATCCATGAGTAGCAAGCTATGAAACACTCTGCCAGACAATACAAAAATCTATTCCACCCAAGACACCTCAGTGAGGCTACCACATCTAGACTACAACATTGTTGATGACATGAAGAAAACTCGAGCAAACATCAATTTTTTTGAGTTGGCTAAGATCTAGAGTCAGCAAGATATCCTGCTGCGTGCTTTGGGACGGAGAGGAGCATATAGTGAAGCCTCTACCAACCAGGGAGCAAGCACACCTCCGAGATCACTTTACATAGTGCTCAATACACTATATATGGAAGAAGAAAACTCAGGTTTCCCTCCATTCCTACTTTCATTTCATGTTTTTAACTACATTGTCCACAATTTCTTGGTTGATTCTAGCGCAATAGCCAATGTCATGCCACTCTCCATTTCTAATAATATCAATGCACAATAGAGCGAGACATTCGTGTGAATCATCCAACTTGATTGAACATTGGTACAAACCATTGGTGAACTGTGGGATGTGAACATCCAACTATCACATGATAGTCGAGTCCACCAATGCATCAACATAGTTGTTGTGGACATATTGGAACCATATGGTCTATTACTCAGTAGAGACTGGTCCAACAAGCTAGATGGATATTTCGCTACAGACTGGTCTCACATGTGGTTTCCGTACAAGGGCAAGTGCAACCAAATTCGGGTAGAATCCGAGAGGTAGATGAAGCATAATGTCACCCCCATCAATGGCAAGAATGAACCATTGGATCTCATAGAACTCATGTTCGGAAAATTTGTCCTTGAGATATCGCTGGGGTGTTACCCTACATGGCCAGCTCCAACCCCATTGGTGAGCACCAATATTGCAGAAAAAATGTTGCAAGTCCTGAGGCTACTAGCTTTACTTTATAAACTGGGGGTTCGTACAAACTTGGAGGTGACAGTGTTGTACACACAAGTAAAAGTGATGGTTTTGCCTTTTGTCACTGTTCAAATGGTGAGAGACCACTAGGGTTTTTAAGCTAGACTTCTACGGATTCCAAAGAAGCTTGATTACTGATGAAAGAAAGATAAATCTACTTTAAGAGAAAGATTGTCTTCTACAGTAAGGAAAAAGACTAAAATCCAATGCTAAAACACACCATTTCCTACCTAATTGCTAAGAGACTATGTTTTAGAAAGAATGCTAGATTAACATGGATGAAATTCAACTATCTTATGCATGTAAATTCAAAACATCAAACATCGCTACTCTGCATATAAAGGACTGAAATAAATCTGTTTTTTTCTTTTTAATCTTTTTATGGGAAAACAAGTGTGAAAGCTAATCTATTTTGGTGATGTGGTAGGTGGCTTAGGGATGCTGGTGGATGGTTGGAAGGTTTGGTAGACCCTTAGGTGACATTGTGTGGCTTCCTAGAGGTTTTCCCTCAATTTGGCCTCAAAACATACCACTACAGGATGTCCTAAAAACCTACAGGATTCCCTGTATTTCTACAGGATACATCAGAGAGAAAAACGATTGGTGCTAGAGGTGATGGAAGGCTTAAGGAAGGTGGTTGGTGGATGAAATGGAGTGAGAAAATGCCTAGGATCACTTAGAACTCAAAACCAAGGTTGGGAGATGGTTGGATTTGTTCAACATGCTTGGAGAACTTTCCATGTAAAATGATGAAATTGGTGATGGTGTTAGTGAAAGTAAGGAATGATTATGGATGGTCGAAGATGGAAGGAGGTTAATTGCTATGAAATATTTCTCTACATCTGAAACACCCACACTACATCAAACAATGGTATTTTCCCAAAAATCATGTAAACAAGAATAATTTCACTAAGCTAGAAAACAGAGTTTAATGAGCTAGCTGTCAACTTCATGCATGAGGAAAATTTGAAGAATAAGATGAAGTCATTGATGAGATCTACTTTAAGAATAGTAAACTCCAAATTCTATGAGAAAGTAGAAATTTGTCTTTTTGGGGCTGCATAGGGGTCCTTTCCTCAAATCATGATCCTTGAAGGAAGAGGTGAGGCCAAGACACCCATTGAAAAATTTATGATGCTCCTTTTATCCCTTCTAACATGCCACTGAAGTAAAGCACAAATGGAAGAAAACTAATAAACAAACTAATCACATCTACACTACTTGCAATGAGATACTTCTAAGGACAATATAACCATGAATCTATGAAACAAATATAAGCATACAGATACAAGAAGAGGAGCCTTTGCTGCTAGGGTTGGGCCCTAACCCAAGAACTTCAACCCTCTAAGTTAACTCAGTATTGGATCATGAAAAATCTCATTCTCGTTATCAAAACAAAAAATTGCATAGCAATGTCTTCCACAAGTCTGGAGCTCAAAATAACTAGCATTTTTACAACAAAATTTTGAATCATAATGAGGCTCTAGGCCTCTTTATTTATACAATTGAAGTCTCCAGCTACTTCCTTAAATATAGGGAGGCTCAGCTCCCAAACTCTAGATGAACTAACTCTTTGATTATCACTTGCTCGCCTGCCGTTTGATCTTCATGACTTGGCTGCTTCTACTCTGACCTCGTGTGATTGATGGAGGAATATTCAAATGAGGGAGGAGTAAATGAGGAGGATTTACCTCCTACAATCTCTCTTCCTTGTCCCATTCGAGTTTCAACCCTTAATATTGCCAAAATTCCCTGATTTTCTCTCACAAACTTGCATTCAATGCACATTAGTCCACTTAGCATAATATCTCACTTTCACTCATCTCATTAAGCAAAATATAATCAAAACATGTAATAAGTTGTGAGAAGAGTTGAATTGACTAATCTAGGAGGTGAATGAAGGTCCATATAGTTATCCAATGATGAGGCTCATCATCACCACCCTACTAAAAGTGTTTGTCATCCTCTGAACAACTTAATCAATATCCATGTCTTTCATATCTCTAATGGCTTCCCTAACATCCCATGCTTTTGCCGTGGATTCTTCTTCTTGTGCATAGAATCCTACCTTCCTTTCTACCTTCTCCCACTACTTTCTTTATTCCTCTTCCTTCCTTCCTTCTAACATCCCCAAGAGCAGTGGTGGACTGAGTATCAAGCCAATCCAATTGACTTTGAACCTTTGGATGGTTTATTTGTACATGGTTTTCCTGTTCAGTACTTCTCTCATCCTTTGAGGAGAATGGTACTCTCTGATTTTCAAAATGTATGGCAAAGTATTCCATCTCCTTTGGAAAGATTGCATGCTCTCATCCCCTAACAGTCTGAGCATATCCTCAAACTGTGTAATTGCTTGCTCTTAGGTAGCAAGATACATGGGTGCAAGTTGAGGATCATTTGTAATTAAATTATGTATGCTGATGACAACCATTGTATTGGACTGCTCATCTCTTATCATGAGAGGATCTATCTGTTCCCTTTCCAATATCTTCTTCATTTCTACAACCCTTGCTTCCTCATGGTTCATCCATGATGCCAAAGCCATCAACTGTAAATCCCCTAGCTTTGCATTAGGGTCCCATACATTCATATCTATTAAGGCCACGTTATGCAAGTAGAACTTAGACATCAAATTTCAGAGGTTATATCGCATATTGGAGATCAAAGGTTATGTGATATCAGAACCTTTAAGAGGTGGCACATAACAAAGACTTCGATATGGGTATATCTCTGATATTGTTTTATAATACACGATATGTTTTATTTGTGTTAGTTTCCACTTTATCTTCATCAAACTTTGGTTATAAAGGTTTTCAAAAGAAAACTTTGATAGCCTAACATTCCACTGTTTGTTTATTAAAGAGTCATTGCCACACATTGTAAAATGGGTTTGGTCTAGGAGGCTATTTATTAATTAATTCTAATCGAAGATCGAAGGTTGAAGGTTATATCACATATTGGAGATAAAAGGTTATGTGATATTGGAAATTTTAAGAGGTGGCACATAACAAAAGCTCCGATATATAATTCTCGGATATAAGGGAGTGGCATAAATCTTGTGGCAGGTGGGTCCAACAGATATTGAAAATTAGGTTTATTGTAAGTTTCATAATGTGACTTATAACAAAAACTCAGATATGGGTATTTCTCTGATAGTGTTTTATAGTACACAATATGTGTTATTCATGTTAGTTTCCACTTTATATTCATTGAAATTTGGTTATAAAGGTTTTCAAAAGAAAACTCGGAAAGCCTTAGTTTCCACTTTATATATATATTTTTTTTGTAAGCTGGGGCAGGACTCTCCAATTTACATGTCCATTATGTACCCCTCTACGGGGGAAGGGTAGCCCAATATTTGAACCCAAGACTTCCGGTTCGGTGAGACTTCATTTCCATGGCCCTTGCCGCTTGGGCTACCCCATGTGGACATTAGTTTCCACTTTATATTCATTGAACTTTGTTTATCAATTTTTTCAAAAGAAAACTCCAATAACCTAAAGTTCCACTATTTGTTTATTAAAAAGCCATTGCCACATGTTGTGGCATGAGCTTGGTCTCATGGGCTATCTATTAATTAATGCTAATCAATTAAAATTTAAAGCAAAGTTTTATTAACAACAAACTTAGTAATATTAAAGAGAACTAAAAATAAAACAACGCAAACTAGTCTAAGATGAAAAAATTCAATGATTCAAAATCCAAATGAAAATTCAAAAGGATCCCCATAGCTATTAGGATAATAATAAAGTAAAAATGGGGGTGTTGTGTTTTTTTACGACAAATAGGCCCATAGCTCTTGGTGCTTGGCCCCAATTTTGGGCTTTTGGTTCTTTGAGTCTTAGCGACCATGTTCCAGCCTGATATCGAAGCCCCCTTATAGTTTAGATTATATTAGAATAATAGGAATGCAATACATAGCTTAGAGTTATACTTTGTCTTTCATTTATCCCTGTATTATACACTTTGTTGTGTGGAAGGGTAACTAGTCCCATAATACTATTCGAAACCACTGCTTCAACATATATATATCTAATTTACAAGTCTTTCCTTGGTGGATTTCTTGAAATTTTAATAAGTACATTTTTCCTGATCAATAGGTTCAAAGGAATGCCGAAAGGAGGACTAAGGAGTGTGGAAAATAATAGTTTGTATAACATTTTGTGTGAATTTTTGGGGTTATATGAATTCCTATACTTTGGATTATTCCATTTAGCCCATCATAGGTTTAATATTTATTTTTCAGACTAACGAGATATAATATTGATACCTTATATTTATGCTAAGGAATTAACAAATATGTGAACATTTTGTATTCAAGATATACCTTGATACATAATTTGGCAATGGAAAGCAAAATTGCAAGTGTGCTAGTATGATGCAAACTATATTTTTTTATTTCTTAAAATGCAGGATTCCTGCAGCAATTGAAGCAATTCCCCTCAGTTGGGTGCCTAATAAACATGGAATTATCTTTTAGATCTGATCTTTGCAGGCTCAAAATCGAACTCTTGATCGACATATCGGGATATTAGCATATCATAGTATTGACAAGGAACCATATTAGAGTATTAGTGAATGATGTTATCAGGGTGTTTTAAATGTGTCTCAAAACAAAAACCCCGATATTCATTACCTCTAATATGAGAGAACTGAGACAATGATGTGGAATGTGGGTCCTTTACTCTGACAGTTGATTGTCATATGTTTTATGCCCTAACCACTTTATAATATATGTTTATTGAAAATATCCACATTAATATGATGGATCGGACTTTGGGTTTCAGATATTTCCAAAAGGATTCTTCTGATGTCAAAGTCTCAATGCCCAAAATCTCTGACATATATTTAATCTATATGCCACATTGTTTAATGATTAAGGGTTAAAGCCTATGGACACATCTTGGTCATGGGGGCTATTTTATTCATTAATCTAATTAATGGACCGACCATGTGCATTTATTCTCACTTTATTCTCGCTCGCACGTAGATCATATGTTTTATGCCCTAGCCATTTTATAATATACGTTTATTGGAAAGAGCCACATTAATGTGATGGAACAAACTTTGGGTTTCAGAGATTTCCAAAAGGATTCTTCTGATGTGAAAGTCTCAATGCCCAAAAGATTCGATATATATTTAATCAATATGCCACATTTATTAATGATTAAGGCTTAAATCCTATGCACATATCTTGGTCTCGGGGGCTATTTTATTCATTAATCTAATTAATGGACCAACTATGTGCATTTATTCTCGCTTATTATTACTCGCACGGAGATCTCTTCATTATATTTGTCATTAGTAGCACCAAGCTCTATGTCATGTATTGTTACTCTCATTTATTTTTCCCTCTACTTAGTTGGTGGAAGGACGTGTGCTCTATTTAACCTCTTCACCTCAATCTATTCTGTTTCTTTTCAGGTTGCAATTTTTGTTCATGTTGCTGTGTTGTTTCTTCCCTCTTGTTGTTGCTCTTGCTGTTGACCTTGCACGTCCTACTGTTGCTACTTTTGCACGAATACCTGTTGCAGAATTCCATTAACAAGCAAGTGAGAATCGAGAACCTACTAACCATATCACCTTGTAAAATTAGATGCCCAGTATCAATGTTTTCATGCTACATATAGAGCTTCTTTTTTCTCATGTTTCTGAAATGTCATATATAGAGACGCACCTTTCTATGATTAAACATCTCATGATTGATTTCCCCTTTCCTTTCAATGTTCGCAACAATCTAAATTGTGAATTGTTCTTCTTTCATTTTCCCGCAAATATGGTAATCTTGTGAGAGAGAGATCACTAGTTGATTGATTTCCCCTTCCCTTTCAATGTTAACAACATTTCACTTGCTTTCTCCTTTTAGGACGCCTCCTTTTCTCCTCATCATGGAGCCTACCTGTTACACAACATTTTATCACTATCCCTATAATCCCCATTCCTTGATCCTGGAGGACCTCTACAGTGAACCCCGCATGCTTTTCCTTCATGAAGAAACTCCCATTGTGTCCCTCATCATAAGCAGATAAATTCCCTTATGCACCATTTCCCCTGAAACTTCTGTTTTGCCCAATTTACAAGACTTGCCCAATTTACAAGACCGATGCTAATGATGTTTGTCTCTCCTGCGTCGACGTGCAGAGATTTTCACTGTCCCTCGCGTCGACCAAAGTGAATGAATTGTATTCCAGTCACATCGGTCTTGTTATAGAATTTTTTTTAAATTATGAGTCGAAGCTTCTAACTCTAGAACCTTCGTAACAAAAGTCTGGTAAATGGTTTGGCTGAATGGGGTCGAGGATGACAGTTTGGGCTCCTTTCCCCTATAATGATGGAACTACCTCAAGGGATAAGCCCTTCTCCCATGAGAAGAATATCCATCTCCCATCCATTTTTATTATATAAACCTCCCTTCTTCCCATGCACAAGCTAGTCTTAGTGTTAGTTTTGGCTGAGTGTTGATGCTATTTTGGTTTGGAGTAGACAATAAAGCTATTACTAGTTGTAGCTATCTAGTTGTGTGAGGGAGAAGTGTGATTTGGTTTGGAGTGAAGCCTAAAGGTAAGAGCCTTAAAACTATTGTTGATTGAGGCCATCATGGAATGCTAGCAGAAGTGTGTGGGAACCTGGTCTTGTCAAAGGAGGACTGCAACGTCAAGATGAATGGTTGTAATCTCTCTTTGATATTAATATATGAAACTATCGATTGATTTCCTACATATTTTGTAATATTACATATTCATGGCTTAATGTTTCTTGACTTGTTAAGTAGGTTGAATTGCAATTTCTCTATTATCATGTTTGTTTTCTTTTGTTGTTTACTTGTTTCAGGTGCTTGAAGAAGGAAACGAGAGATAGCTGGAGCGAGCAAGCAAGGACATCATCAAGCAGGATAAGTAGACCAAGAGGTAGGCCCTCTTGATTGATTCTAACCTAAGGAAATATTCCATAGAATGTATCTGTTGTGGCTAGATCCATTATCGAGCTAGAGGAATTTGTTTGTGTCCGCACTTATCATTTTAATTCACCACAAATTGGCGACTCCACTAGGGATCTCAATCCTTTTTTTTGTCCTAGATTTCATGATTTCGTGAGAACTTTTTTGGTTCCACGTTTTCCCTTTTGGTTTTGTTTATTTTCTCCTGCTTACTAGTCTGAGTCTAAAATTCATAGTAGCAGATTTGGTCCCTGTTTCAAAAAATTTTGTTTTTTTCCTTAGCTCCCTAGATCAGTGTGCTTAATTCGCTGACAGTCGTGTCGATCAACACGAGTTGCTAAGAAACAATTGTGCCAACCAGCCTTTGCCGCTTGTTGTTAGTTAGGCAGTCGCACCAATTCCTATAAGTGAAGATTAGGGCTTGACCCCAATCTTGGCCAGTGTGTTCTGCTCTTGTGGTTTTCACCCCATAGGCCTTTTGGACCATTTTCTCCCTAATTAGAAATCTACTTTTCATTTGGTTTTCTTTGCTTGTTGGCTTATCATCTTTCTGCTTGATTGATTGAGTCATTGAGTAGCCAGTGACACTAAGGCATCTAGTTGGTCATCCATTCAGTAGTTTGTGAACTCACTAAGTCGGGTTGTAGGTGTGCTCACTCTTTGCATTTTGTTTCTAGTCCTTTTGATGACTTTGACCTCTTTTTGCACAAGTTTGAAAAGTTTTCGTTTGCTTGTCTAAACGTTTTTTTTGGGCATAGATTATGTTTCTTGTCTTATGTTTGGTAAAGTCAGTGTTTCATTGATCTGAATGAACTTCTCTTTTTATTTTCATCTGCTTAAAGAGCTTATTGTCTCGAAAACTTTTTCATTGAAATATTATATGTAAAAATTTTGTTTCATTGTTTCATGAAAAAGTTCGAAATTCTAGCTTGTTGCATCATTGTGCTACGATAATTTGCAACATTAAAAGACTAGAATTGCATAGGTATTTGAAAAAGGAAGAGAAATTTTGCTTTTGAAAGTACTAATACATAATTGCTTGTCAGGAAATTAGGAATTGGAATGCATTTTTCATTAGTTTATTTTTTGAAAAAGTAAGATAGTGAAAGATCATTTCGTTTTCAATTTCTTGATTGTTTGCATTTGATTGAGTAGTTTCTACCCTCTCTAATGTAGGCATTTCATCGAATTTAAAGGGTCTTGTCTCATTTAGTTTCATTTAAGGTTTTTCAGGTCACATTGCTAGGACCTGAAAAACTGAAACATAACTCAAGATCAACTTTAAAAAAAATTCAATTAACCTAAGGCACATTTGACATTAACGATCATATCTAGAAGGTCTAGGCTAGATACATGTTCCGATGTCTTTAAACCTAGCAGCTATCCTTAGCTTCAGCATTAGACAACTCCAGTACAGATTTGTGCTCCCCGTACCATCGAGTATATAATGGGAGACCCCACTAGGCCACAATCCTTTTATCCTTAGGAAGCCAAGTCGGCCGCCTTGCAAACATGATACACCGAAAACAACATTGAGGGAGATTTCCTTCTCGTACTTCTCGGTTCGCCAAGCGGTATTCTGCAGTTCATGGTTGCTTGGTAATCTTGTTTACCTAGATCATCTAGAGCTATCATTTGATATTTTTGACTCATTAAACTTAAAATATCATTCGAGCACTTGTCCTTTCGAGCTCGTTTCTAATCGAAAGTGATAGATTCATATTTGTTTCTTTCTCGACTCTTAAAAAATGAAAGAGCACCATTTTTTTATGTGTCTTAATAATTGATTGCCCACGATCTAAAACACTCGGTTAGTATTTTTCTGAGACCAAATCATGAGTGTCCCTTAAAATAACATTTTAAAGCCTGGAAGTTAATTGTTCCATCGACTAAGACCAGGTCATCATGGTTGAACCACCTAGTTCACCCAATTCCTCTTCCTCTCCTCCATCTGAAAGATTGTATGAGGAGCTATTTCCTAAGTTACTAGATTCATTCGAGGACCAAGATGTTGAACTTGCAATTGTTTTGAGTATTCAACCGTTATCATCTTGTCCTCCGCCTACTTTCGATACTGGATCATCTACTGATTTTGGCTCGGAATCTCCAAACAACCCTATTCAAACTCCAGAGAACTCGTCGACCACCGATGGTCTGCTTGGACTGGTTTTCTACCTCCGAACCCTCTGTTTGACGCTGTTGTGATATCACCACAGCGTCCTTACAGTCTGTATGACCAGCCGAGTGCTCCTTTGGAACTGTCCCCTCATACTCGTTTGACCATTCATCGTCGTTTATTTTCCGACATGGAACGCAAAGGTGATGCTCTAGTCACATCTTCGAATGAGACCAATGTTTCTACTTCACACACTGTTGAGGGGGAAGAATTGTCTTTTCCTTGCAAGGGTTTCCCCTTTTGCGGGGGTATTCCTGCCAATTTTCCACCCAACTACATGTCTTTGGCATAGTTGGTTTCAGGTACACCTAGTGCCTCATCACTTTACCATAACCCTGTTTGGGCATTAGGCACCATGCCTACCTCAAGTCCATTCATTACAAACACAACTTCCCAACATGGTGTTACCTCAGTCCCAATGCAACCCACCATTCCGAATACCCTTGTATCATCAATCCTAGTTACTCATAAGGCACAACCGATAGTTTCAAAGAATGTCTCTGTCAATTCTTCCATCCCTCTAGTCAGTGGATAGGTTGTGCCACGGCTTGGGGGGCAGAGCCTGAGTGTTCATATGGTGTCAGGTGCCACTAATGTGAGTGGCTCACAAGCTCACATGCTTGATATAAACCACACTTCTTTTAGTATTATTCATAACCCTGCTGATCCTATTGGATCAAGCAATGTCCAGTACCAACAGGTTCAGAATCTCGTTGGTCCATCTGGATCGAGCAATGTTCAATATCAACATCCCTATGGGGCTCAGGTCCAATACCAAAATCCTTACGTTCGATACGATTCTCAAGGAATGGTTAATCAACCTTACACCCTCCAATCTGGGCAGTACATCCAACCTGGCTACGGCTAGATTTAGTTCGACAATTTCCTGGGCACTGTTCAAGTACCCTTACAGCAGCAAAAACAACCTCTACAATAGTAAGGGCAACCTTTGTTACCGTAAGGGAAACCTTTGTTGCAGCAAGGGCTCTCCATGCAATAGAAAGGGGAAATGATCTCGTAGCAAGGTCAATTGCAACAACCACATGGTCAACCCTTGCAACAGTTGTAGCAAGAAGCACAACAACAGATGCAATATGCTTTGCACACCTCTCAACCCATGTCCTCACAGGGCCAACCTCTGTAGCCCCAGGGACAAATTTTTCAACCACAAGGTCAACCCTTGCAACAGAAAAACCAACCAGGGCAGTAGCAACCCTTATATACATATCAACAAGGTCAACCCTTGCAGGGGCAGGGTCAAGGTCAAGTCCTACAGCAGTAGGCTCAAAATCCTCATTTCCTAGGTTAACAGGTCCAAAATCCTGTTGGATAAGGGCATCAAGTATAGAATCCCTATGTCCAAGGGCAACAAGTGTATCAACCTTATGCCCAAGCACATAATGTCCACAAACCTCTTGTTCAGGGACAACAGGTTCATCACCCATATGTTCAAGGACAACAGGTCCCATATCCATATGTCCAAGGTCAATAGGCTCAACAACCTTTTAACCCATACATTGGTTATCAGAAACCTATGGCCAGACAGTTCCAAGGTATTCAAGGTAAAAATCCTCCCTATGGTCAAGGTAATCCACAATGGGGGTAGCCTCAAATTCCATATGGCCAAAATCCCCCACTATGGGGCCAAAATCCTTACCAGCATGGATGGGCTCCTCCCTATGGGCCCGCTTATCGGCCTCCCATGCCTTTTAACACCAAATGACGAATGATCTAATCCTTCATTCGTTGTACCGGCATTCGGTGCCGTCCAAGATACGAAGTGATTTCCCAAAGTTCGATGGGAAAGATAAAGAACATCCTTAGGCCCATGTGATGACATATCACCTCTGTTGCTCATCGAACTCGTACCTGGATGATTCCATTCATCTGCATCTTTTCCAACGAACCCTCATGGGTGCTGCAGCAAAATGGTACATCAAGCTACCTGGAAGTACTTACCATGACTTTAATGCTCTAGCCATGGCTTTCCTCACGCATTTTCAATTGTCGGTTCGCTATTAAACTAGCACATATTTTCTCACATTGCTTAAGAAATATACTATGACACACATTTCTGAACACATCCATGAATGGAGACATATACGTCGCGTGATCAAATTCGATATTTTTGATCAGTTTCTCACTAAATCGTTTACCAAATCATTCATGGCCCCAATTTCTCGCGATATAGCTATGGGTGGATGTGTCACTAAAGAGCAAGCCATAACTTGTGCCTAATACTTGGATCTAGTTTACTCTCAGTCTGGCACTTTATACGAGTTATTACCCAATTTTCCGTTGCCATCATCCGATCCCGTAACATCTGAGTCACCAGCTGTCCCTCCCGTTGATGGAGTTATTGGTTTAGTATCTCAAACCCCTGCTAAAACTTTTTCCAAACAGAAGTCGGTCTCAAATGCTGTTCCTAATAGTTCATCTCAAAATTTTCCTGGTCCTGGTAAAACCTCAGAGGTCCATGTTGTCCGGTCTACCGCAACGGACAAATCCTCAAAAGGGAAAAAAGAAAGGCAAAGGAAAAGCTAAAGTCGATGCCCCGAAACAGGGTCCTCCCAAATCGTCTACTGGAGAATCTTCATAATGGAAACCTAAGTATCCCTGCCTCATTTGTGAGGAAGATCACTACACTAAGGATTGTCTCCGACGATCCGAAGTTAGTCTCCTGCTCAAAGGGACCCCTATTGTCCTCAAAGAGCTATTTCTGTCTTAGCAAACCCAGCTGGTAGACCAACCCAAATCTTCTTCCTCCGGATCTCAAGTGTTGATGATGAGTACGCCTATTAATGTGGCTACTAGATCGAAAGACTATCAAACTCTTGCTTCGGTAGTTGGGAAAGAAAAAGAAGCCACACCTTCTTCTTCTACGCCAAGTTCTGGCCCTCTTTATATTGAGCACCCTAACCATGATTCCGCAATGAGGCCACCCTCTCGAGGTGTGCTACGGAAATCCTTGTATAATCCCAATGCCCGAGATTCTCAGCATTACAATATTGTCGAGGATCTGGCTCAGGTGCTATCAACCATGTCAGCTCTCGAGGTGCTCCAAAGCTTCCCATCGCAACATAAATCTTTTCTTTCAGTTATTGGGGGCATCGATCCCACCGATTCCAATTTGATATGTTTTTATCTAGAGAACCATGTCTTGTGGCTCCCTCATCAGATTGCCTTTCTTATTTAGGTAATCATCAATGAGAAGACCATCCATCGGACTGTCATCGATGAAGGTGCTTCCACCTGCATCATGTCAACCGCATGTTGGAAGGCTATTGGTTCTCCTGTACTAACCCAATCTCTAAACACTTTCAAAGCTTTTGATGGCCATGATTCACGACCCTTCAGTATCTTACCCAACCTTGCCATCACCTTGGAAGGCAAGAAAGTGCAATTCAAAGTAGAAATTGTTAATGCCAATCTCAATTACAATCTTCTACTCGGCCGAAGTTGGACCCATGCCATGCATGTCGTGGCCTCCTCTTTATTTCGCGTGATTCATTTTCCCCATCAAGGGAAGATTGTCACTGTTGACCAGCTATCTTTCTTTGCCTCTTCCTCCTTAGATGGTGATGTTCCATACGTCAAGCACACTAGTGCTCCCTATGAGAATGTGGGGGCAGGTCTCTTCAAAGATTCTACCTTAATGGGAATTTTTCCACTCCCACCTCCTCATGTTTCCTTTTTCAACATGATCTCAATCAAATCTGATCCTTTGTTCATACCTGTACCAAATCTTGTTGATACTTGGGGCGAGGTTATGTCGCTTAGTCCCACCGAAGTCAATTATGTGGAAATTGTTTTAGCTTCGAACTTTGAATCCTCGTATTCTCATATGTCGAAGACGTCTCTCATTAAGTAACCTCAGTCACCTTGTCTTGGCACTTTGGGATCACCTGAGCCCTTAGCCGAGAACTTCCTTGTTGATGAAGGTATCATGGAAATCATGTCTCTCAAGGAACCACCATGGATCGATACTCAGCATCACTCCTCATTCCTGCCTCGCCCAACAGTCATGTCTATTACTTTTGAAGAGTCCTCTTCTCTATTTCCCCCACTGATTATTACTCATGAAGTATGTTTAGAAGTAAATTTGGGTAATATTACCCAAACAATGCCGATTGACATTTCTATCAAACACGTATTATTGAACACGTTCATATTGAGGTATCGTGTTCTCTGGATGAGATCAAGACATATACTCATCTATTTTAGGAATTCCATGATGTGCTTGCATGGCCTTATGAAGCAATGCCTAGCATTGATCCTAGCATTGTAGTGCATGAAATACCAACGTATCCACACGCAAAGGTCATTCACCAATGGCTTTGCCCAATGCACCCTAGGAAGGCCGTCGGCATTAAGGGTGAAGTTGAAAATCTTCTCAAGCCTGGGTTCATCTATCCCATTCCCCTTATAGACTTGGTGTCCAATATTGTCTCGGTGACTAAAAAATAGGGCACGATCCATGTTTGCGTGGATTATCGAGATCTCATTCGTGTCTGTCCTAAAAATAAAATCCTACTTCCTTCATTAATCAAATCATTGATGAATGTGTCGAGAGCGAGATCTTTTCCTTTATGGATGGTTTTTCTGGTTATAACCAAATCAACATTGCACCAGCCGATCAAGAAAAATATCCTTTATCTATCTATGGGGTACATTCACATACAAGAAGCTCCCTTTCGGCCTCAAAAATGTTGGAGCCAATTTCAATGCGCAATGTCATATGCGTTTCATGATATTCACAACATTGTCCAGCCTTACTTGGATGACCTTCCCGCTCATTCTCGTAAGCGTCAAGATCACCCACACCATCTTTAGCAAATTTGTCTACGCTGCAGACACTATAACATCCGGTTAAATTTGCACAAATGTGTTTTCTGCGTGGAATCAGGACAACTCCTCGGCTTCATCATTTCCAAGGATAATATTCGCTTGGATCCACTAAAACTCGAGGCCATTGTAAATTTACCCTCTCCATCCTCAGTACATCAACTCCAAAGCCTAGAAGGAAAGTCCAACTTTCTCCATCGTTTTATAGCCAACTATGCTGGGCTAGCCATAGGATTTACCCGGTTGCTCAAACAAGGAATGCCCTTTGTATGGTACGAGGTGGCCCAAATGTTTTTTGATGATCTCAAGACCATCCTCATAAATTCTCCTCTATTGCATCTACCGGAATATTGTCAAGATTACTTCCTTTACCTAGCCACGGCCCCTAGCACTATTGCTACGGTCTTGGTCCAAGACGACAACAAAGGCAATGAACACATAATCTACTACCTTAGTTGTAATCTCCTGGACACTGAAACACGCTATGCACATGTCAAGAAGTTGGCTTTGGCTTCTGTTCAGTTTATTCAATGATTTCATCACTATATCCTTTTGCGCACGACTACAATGATTTCTGAATGCAAACCCGTGACCTACATCCTAACTCATCAGTTGCTGGGGGGAAAATATTCTAAATGGATCGTGATCCTGCAAGAATTTGATTTAGTCTTCATTATAGCCAAATCTAAGAAGTCACTTATTTTCGCCAAATTGATCTGTTCCCTTCCCTCCAAGTCTTTCCCTACTGGTGCAGAGGAACAACTTCCATATGAGAACCTTTTCCTGATTAGCACCCTTGATCCATGGTATGGTGATATCATCATGTATCTCCAGACATTCACATTCTAGTCCGTGTTGACGAAGGATGATTGCCAAAGGATTCGGCATCACTCCTAACCCTACCGTATTATTGGCGATAATTTATACTGTGTCGATGTCGATTCATTTCTTCGCCGATGCCTTACGATCAAGGAAGCTGAAAGAGTGCTCAATGATTGCCACTATGGGGCATGTGGTGGTCATATTTCTGGTTATGCTACAACTCAAAAAATCCTTCATGATGGTTATTTTTGGTCGTCTATATTCAAGGATTTCATTCTTGTTGTTCCCAAGCACCACAAATTCCAAATTTACCAATGCAAGATGCGCACCCCACCTGCTCACCTACACCCCATCATTACCATTGGTCCTTTTTCCAAATGAGGCATCGATTATATGACATGTAACCATCGTTCAGCTTGGGGGCATGGCCATATTATTGTCGTTGTGGATTATTTCACCAAATGGGCCGAAGCAATGTCTACATACTCTGGAGATGGTAAGACGGTGTCTCAATTCCTTTTCAACCATGTTATTTCCAGGTTTGATGTACCCCAAGCCATTGTCACAGACCATGGCTCCCATTTCAGAGTTCACATGATGGCTAAGCTAAAATCTGCATTGGGCTTGCACCATGATGGCTCGACCCCATATTACTCTTAGGCCAATGGCCTAGTTGAAGCTGTGAACAAAGTCTTGGTCACAATGCTTCAATGTACTATTGTGATGCACAAGTCAAATTGGCATCTCATGCTCTTTTAAGCTCTTAAGGCCTATCAAACCTCAACAAAAGACGCAACTGGCTTCACACCATTCTAGCTGGTGTATGGTCTAGAAGAAACATTGTTGATGGAATGCGAGATTCCTTCACTCAAGTTAGTTGTTGAAATCCTCCCTGAAACGTCACCTCAAGAGGAACACCTATTATATTTAGAATGACTGGATAAGACTCATCGTCTCATAGCCTTGGTCATCAAAGCACAAAAGAATGGGTCAAATCCCATTTCGATCAATCGATCTCCCCTCGCGCGTTCTCTGAGGGTGATTTGGTCTTACTATACAACCAAGCTAATGATAAACTAGGGGCAGGCAAGTTCAAACCTATGTGGCATGGGCCCTACATTGTGAAACATGTTTTGGAGAAAGGAGCCAGTCTTACTATACAACCAAGCTAACGATAAACTGGGGGCAGGCAAGTTCAAACCTATGTGGCATGGGCCCTACATTGTGAAACATGTTTTGCAGAAAGGAGCCTATGAGCTAATTGATTATGAAGGAAACCCTCTCGATAAGCCCTGAAACAGGCTTTACCTCAAGAAGTATTATGCTTAGGTCATCTTGCATGGTTACTTGTGTACATTAGTGTGTCATTCATTTTTGTACATTGTGGTTTTATGTGTTAGTTTTTAAACAGATTTCCTGTTTACTATGCTTTTCTTTCTTTGCAGAATGTGTGTGACTCCCCACATCAGTTTCGCTGATGGTGCTTGTCGTAGTACCCGACACTTATCGTCCGCGGCATGGGCTATTTATGACCCTAATGGTGAGTTGATTGACCTTCAAGGTATTTGCCTATGTCACACAACCAACAAAGTTGTTGAATACAATGCGGTCATCGAACTATTGTCAAAAGCCATCACTCTTGGCATTAGAGAATTGGTTATCAACTTGGATTTACAGCTTGTCGTCCTTCAACTCAATGGGCAATATTCCGTCAGGAACCCTCAAATATTGAGAATGTATCTCCGTATCCATCTATTGGATAGGAATTTTGATTACATTGCATATCATCATATTCCTAGATGCATGATCCAGGTGGCTCTAGACACATGCAGAAGTTTGGGAGGACTCGAAAAGGGTCAAAAATCAAAGTATTTGGATTATGCTCAAACTAGGCTCATGTTAAAGACCTCGTCATCATGATCATGGTGGTGTGTATGATTCGTCAATCTGAGGCCGGATGAGGAAGATAGAGGCAGTCAAAGTTTTGGTTGAGTTTTGCTGATTAGGCAGCTTAATGGAGACACAATTTAGAATTTTTTCGGCAGATGGAATCCAGCTAAATCTAGCAAGATTTCGGGAAAAATTATTGCCTATATAAAATGTCTCCTTCAGTCCAGATTTCAGATTTTCAAAAATGGACCATATTGTTTTAATAACAAAAAATGATTAAAAAATGGAGTGGCGAGCCACTAACCCTGCCACCCCAAACCTTATTAATAGTGTATTAATGGAGGGGTGGCCCATTACCCCCAGCACCTCCCCCCATACTTGGAACCCATAGAGGATTAGGTGGTGGGTTGGCACTTGGGGCATAGACCCAACCACAACACATTAAAACAAAAAACCGTGCCATATGTTTAGGTGGGGGCCGACGGGTACCGAGCTCGTGCCAGCCACGTGGGCTGGACTGTCACCATGCGGTGACCCCATGTTATGTACCATCCATTTAATGCCAATAAGCCAAACAAAAATGCACCCCAGTAAAACTTACGTGGATTTTTGGGGAGGCGGGATTTGATCCCCCGACCTTCCCTTAACAAATTGCCTTATTTACCATTACACCAAACGAATTCCTTGGTTAATTTGCCCAAGAAATTATATAACCCTTCGTTTGCACAGTGTGCCGAGGCAACATGGAGGAACCAGGAGTGGGCACAGAAGTCGAAACGACATTTTTTTTTTTATGCAAGTCAAACCATGAAGGAGCAAAATTTCCAAGAGGGTGAAATTTTTGTAGTGTCTAAATTGGACAAATTTTACGTCGATCTTACACCTCTTGGCGACACGAACCCGATGGTGCAATTAGTTTCCTGATCTAAGCAGCCGATTTCAGAGGACTTGGAGGAGGGAATCTTTGAGGGATCTAGGGGGAATCTAGAAGATTACTTAGGCCCCAGATTTTCATTTTCTCATAATTCTGAAATTTGACAGTTGATTTTGCACTATTCGATGCCAAAAATCTGATGGTGTGTTCATACTTTCCATTTTTTCATTTCATTTTTCGACCACTTTTCTAAGTGGAGTGCAGGTGTTAGTATTGAGCATGCAAGCAGTCATTCCATGAGATTCAACGCAGTGAGATCAATGGTTCGAACAACTTCAGCAGTCTGACATCCTTTCCTTCAAATCGCCCCAAGATGTGATGTATATGCAGTATGTTCATGTACTTTTTGCAATGCATTGTGATGCACAGATCCTTGTTTGATGTTTGATGAGGGATCTTGTTTCTTACCTATTTTCATGATTCCTCCTTGATGTGACGCGGAATCATTTGTGTGATGTACTTGTTATCATGATTCGCCATGTTTCGTTTGAGATCCCTTTGTTGTTATGTTGACGGGATACTCATGTGTCTCTGTGCATGTTCACATTGAGATCCCTTTTATGCCATGTTGATGGGATGCTCATGATCATCATGCATGAGTTTATGTCATACTGATAGGAGTCCTTTTGACTAAGAGTTCCTATAGCAGAACATCTCTTGGCACCATTCCTGCATGAGGGCATTTTCCTTGTATGATAGCGACATCATGTCTTACATACATCATCACTATTGACAACACTTAATGCAGCAGCCTACACCATCTTGAAACTGAGGCCCGAAGACGTAGTCCCTTCTAGACGAACTCCATTGTCAACAACTTATGTTTTCATGTGTTGATGATTGTCATGTTCCTCTTCTTTACAATATGCAGATGTATTCATTTATGTTATTTTAAAAATGCAATCTAACACATCACGAAAATAAAAGGTCTTGGAAGAGTCCTTTGTCACACCTGGACCTGGATCAAGTGGTATCAGAGTGGTCTTTGCATGGATGTGAATTGAAAGCGTGAACAATGGAACGTGTAGTGATAGAGGATGAAAAATAGATGTACGAGACCATGCTCAAAATTTCCAAAAGGGTGGAAATAATGTATGAAACTCTACAAAAAGAGACATAGGAAAAGGAGCAATTACAACTTTAGTTGTGAGCCACAGAAGAGGCCCTGGAAGAACTGAAGCACAACAACCAGAATCTTCAAATAGATAACATTGAATTGAAGATGCATCTACATGAAGAGAAATATGAAAAACACAGTTTGCTATGACAACTGCAAGCAAAGGACGAGGCCTTGAAAAAGTTGCAGCGTGACCCATGTGAGGTAAAAAGTAATTCTTTGAATTCATATATGTTTCCTAATGATGATTTCACTATTTTTGAAAATCATACCACAGGAATTGGCTCCAAATTGTTGATGAAAATGTGGTATGAAGGAAAAGGCTTGAGCATTAATGGCCAAGGCATTGTCAACCCCATCAAAGTAGAAGAATTACCCCGTTAGACAGGACTTGGGTATGTCAGGAAAGAAGTTGGGGAATGCATCGAGATAGTTAGTGAACCACTAACAATAGATGATGAGAAGCCCTCATCAGTTCTTTCCAAATCAATAGAGGAGGTAAAAGATGTTGATTTCCTTTCAATTTCATCTTCACATAGTATGATTTTTGTTGGAGATTTGGAGATCCCAATTATAGGGACAAACATGAGGCTCCTTACTAGGACAAAGCATGAGAAGGAAGAAGAACATGGTGTTAACAACCCAGGCATAACTCAACCATTGGAGGTTGTTTAGAGACCTCAATTTGTAGGCATGAGATACACAAAAGGATAATTCTCGAAGGTGTCAAATTCTTTCAAGGCATCGTCAAAATCGTCGAGGAAAGAGAATGATGGGAACACATCCCCATCATCCCATGGTAGTGCCAATTGTAGGGAAAGATCTAATGCCAACTCTCAATGCCATACTTACACCAGAGATAGCAAGGGAAGGTATAACCAATTTCGATCTTCAATGTTCATTTCGATTATAATCATTTTGTTAATAATGAACGTAAAACATGGCATCGAAAAACATGTACCTTTTGTGGATTACATAACCATACATTTTTGAAGTCTTGGAAAAGAATGGTAGCACACAAAAGGATGAGGCATGAAAGACCCTCTGAACAATAGGTAAAGAAACATGTTAAGCAGATCTGGAGGAAGAAAACCTATTGTAGTCATTGCGACAGAAGTGGACATCAAAGAGCCACTTGTTGGATGCTCCATCCAGAGCAATGCCTTAAAGACAAAGTGTCGGTGCATGAACCAGGTGAAATAGTCGTTCGATAAAGAAAACCACCACGAGGTGAACCATTCACATTCATAAGTGAAAAATGGTTTCTATATATGTTAGTGTTTCATGGTCGTGCTTTTGTAAATCATTTTTTTCATTTCAAAAGGTAAAAGTGATGATGTGTTTCCATCACTTGTTAAGCAACAAGATGTCTAGTCTTATTTGGAGTTGCATGATAAACTGTGAAAGTGATGTCGTGTTTCCATCACTTGTAAAAACAAAATAGTGTTTGTTAGTATTGTTTTAAATCAAGTGTTGCAATGATGATGAGTTATCCATCACTTTGAAGCAACAATGATATGTTGGCCTTGTTTTCATAGCTGGGGTATTGTGTCCATCCTAATGTAAACTTGACCATTGAGTACATGTTATAAACTCGTCGCAAGTATGGGATGCTTGGGTCATTAGTTGGTCATGAAAGTCAAGCATGTAATTTGGAAAACAATGTCCTACAGGTTGCAGAGGTTGCAGGTGTCAGCTCATCGCTTAAGGCTCCAAAGAACAAAGGTGAAGGAGATGGAAGCGAGGCCTTTCAGGACGCTTGTGATGCAGATAAGGTACAGAGAGGTTGTAGGTTATTTTTCATGCTTTTGGAGGACCAAAAGCTCCTCAGTGGGGAGGATTGATCCAGGTGGCTCCAGACACATGCAGAAGTCCAGGAGGACACAAGAAGGGTCAAAAATCAAAGTGTTTGGAATATGCTTGAACTAGGTTCATGTTAAATATATCATTGTCGTGATCACAATGGTGTGAATGGTTCATCAATCTGAGTCCAGATGAGGAAGATAGAGGTAGTCAAAGTTTTGGTTGACTTTTACTAATTAGGCAGCTTAATGGAGACGCAATTTAGAATTTTTCTGGCAATTGGAATCCGACCAACTTTGGCCAGATTCTGGGTGAAATTGTCGCCTCAATAAAATGTCTCCTTCGGTCCAGATTTTGAATTTTCAAAAACGGCCCATATTGTTTTAATAACAAAAAATGATTAAAAAAAGGGGTGGCAGGCCACCAACCCCACCACCCCAAACCTTATCAATAGTGTATTAGTGGAGGGGTACGACATTATCCCTAGCCCCTCCCCCTATACTTGGAACCCATAGAGGATTAGGTGGTGGGCCGGCCCTTGGGGCACAGACCCAACCACGACACACTAAAACAAAAATCGTGCCATATGTTTAGGCGGAGGCCGGCGGGTACTGATCCCGCGACAACCACGTGGACTAGCCTTCCACCATGTGGAAACCCCATGTTATGTACCATCCATTTAATGCTAATAATCTAAACAAAAGAAGCGCCCAAATAAAACCTAAGTGGATTTTTGGGGAGGCGGGATTTGATCCCCCGACCTCCGCTTAACAAATTGCCTTATTTACCATTACACCAAACGAATTCCTTGGTTAATCTACCTGAGAAATTATATAACCCTTCATTTGCAAAATGCACCTAGGCAGCATGGAAGAACCAAGAGTGGGCATGGAAATCGAAACAACATTTTTTTATGCAGGTGGAACCATGAAGGAGAAAAATTTCCAGGAGGGTGAAATTTTTGCAGTGTCCAAATTGGACAAACTTTACGTCAACCTTACACCTCTCGGCGACACAAACCCAATAGCACAATCAATTTCCTGATCTGAGTAGTCGATTTTCAGAGGACCCGGAGAAGAGAATCTTTGAGGAATCTAGGGGGAATCTAGAAGATTCCTTAGGCCCGAGATTTTCATTTTCTCATAATTCAGAAATTTGACAGTTGATTTCGCACTATTCAACACCACAAATATGATGGTGTGTTCATATTTTCTATTTGTTCATTTCATTTTTCGGCCTCTTTTCTAAGTGGAGTGCAGGTGTTAGTATTGAGCATGCAAGCAGTCATTCCGTGAGATTCAACACAGTGAGATCAATGGTTCGAACAACTTCAGTAGTCTGACATCCTTTCCTTTAGATGGCCCCAAGATGTGAGTTATATGCAATATGTTCATGTACTTCTTTTTGTGATGCACAGATCCTTGTTTGATGTTTGATGAGGGATCTTGTTTCTTACTTGTTTTCATGATTCCTGCTTGATGTGATGCAGAATCATCTGTGTGATGTACTTGTTGTCATGATTTGCCATGTTTCATTTGAAATCCCTTTGTTGTTATGTTGATGGGATACTCATGTGTCGCCATGCATGTTTTCATTGAGATCCCTTTTATGCCATGTTGATGGTATGCTCATGATTATCATGCATGAGTTTATGTCATACTAATAGGAGTCCTTTTGACTAAGAGTTCTTATAGCGGAACATCTCTTGGTGCCACTCCTACGTGAGGGCATTTTCCTTGTATGATAGTGACATCACGTCTTATGTACATCATCACTATTGACAACACTTAATGCAGCGGGCTACACCATCTTGACACCGGGGACCGGAGACGTAGTCCCTCCAGGACGAACTCCATTATCAACGGCTTATGTTTTCACGTGTTGATGATTGTCATATTCCTCTTCTTTATAGCATGCAGATGTATTAAATTATGTTCTTTTAAAAATGCAATCTAACACATCACAAAAGTAAAAGGTCTTGGAAGGGTCCTTTTGTCGCACCTGGACCTGGATCAACGCATGAATACATTGAAAAATGCATGAGCTAATTATGTGTTGGATAGACATTTACGAAACATGTAAAAGATAAAGCAAACCATTTGTACCGTAATACATAGGAAAATACAACATATATATATGGTGATAATGTTTGATACATCAGGACCCCAAAAAATAATATGTGTGTCTAAAATAACATCAGCGACTCGTAGACCTCATATATCCGTGGCACACAAGCCTCAAAAAATATGTAAGTGCTAGACCTAGGAACTAATCAGCATGGTGATCATGGTAGCATGATATGGCTCGTGCAACACGAGTTAGCAATTGATGGATCTGATCTGAGACTCCCACCATGTGTCTCTGTTACTGACGGGGAATGTCTCCTACCTGAGCATACTCCGGGATACCACGGGTTAACCCCTCAAGGTTCCTCGCAATTCCTCCTCGTTGTCACTCCCTTCTTGATAAGGGGCGAAAACATCAATAGGGTGAGGGACGCGCCTGGCTATTAGGGACATCCTAGCTGGCCATTCTGGTCCAACATCCGCATTAACAAGAGAAATGTTATAAGCACATATATACTAAAAACAATTAAAAAATCTCAAAATAAAAAATTTGATTATTTACCTTCAGCATCGAAATCCTCTCGATCTGGTAAGGGCATATCTGGATCTCCACAAAAATTAGTGCCACTGTATGTCCAGTCCTCCATGACGATTTTTTGTCATTGTAGCCATGAAAAGGATGCAGGTCATTATGACATGTGCTGACCCCCAGTGATCGTGGGCATCAAACAGCTCTAGCAGGCCATTCGCGGATCACGTGGCATAGAGGGATCTACCTCAGTTGACTGATACTGGAACAGTGGTACTCGTTCCAGGAAGAAGGTCACAAGTACAGATCTAAAGCAAAATTGCTTCAAATTCCCCACCTTGGCTTTGGACAACTGGTGCTTGATGTTCATCTTCATGGCCTCTGCCCAGTTGAAGATCGTAGGAGTTGTGTACTCAATAGCATAAAGAAAGTTCAACTTGTTAGTCTCATGTTTCGCCTGGGACCTCGCCACTCTGTTGATGGTCAACAAAAGCACCCTTAGTTTCAGATCCTAAACACTAGAAATCTCTATCTTCCCACTCTTGGATTTCAGGGCCTTAGGACAGTGTTCGGCAATCAAGAAAGATATGCTTTCCCCAATTGGCTATGACCCATACAAGTTCACTGGTTCCCCTTTGCGGGGCAGTCCAGTGATGAATTATATATCTGAAGTTTCCAACTCCAGCTCCTAGTCGCCAATGACAAAAATCTCTTGGCGTAAGAAAGAACTTGAGGAGCTTGTAATCCCTCAAAGCTTCCAGGAAATTTGGGTCATTCATTGCCTGGGTATCAACATCCTCATGTTCCTATTCTTTCTAGTCCACCATTTTCAACAATTCTCTCTTGCAAAAGCCATTAATTTGAGTCAATAATCATCCATGGCCCATAACATCTAAGTTTAAATGATCAATTTTTGAGAAAATAGGGTTTTCCCTATCCATGGCATCACCGCGCCTGTTTTAAAAATTGTTGCGCCGATCAACACAGATGGTTGTGTTAATCACCCTTAGCCGATGCGATTCCTTGCCTAGAAATTGCACTGACCAAGGGCAAAAACTTTTTCCAAAAACCTCCTAAAAAAAATGGTTAAAATAAGAAATAAAGAACATGAAAATGGAGCTCAGGGCTTTGGCTGTTACCTAGAACTAACGGCTCATCGATTGACCTCTCGGATCTCCCATAATTTGCTCTGAAACAATTAGGGAAACAATGAGTAAAAGTCTTCATAGCAAAGGTAAAATGGTAAATGGTAAAAGTATATTTAATTTTTGATGCAGGAGCATCCTACTCAAATGACATTGTTTATTTGGTTGATTTAGGGGCTGATGCTTTCCTTAATTATTTTATAATTTATGCACATTTTAAGAGAAAAATCTAAGTGTGTGGTTTATTATAAATATTCTCTTATAATTGAGAATATGAGAGGAGTTGGGTTGTATAGATATGTTAGGAATTATGAGCTCCTTGAATAGAAATTAGTTGAGTCAAAAGAGGGATAAGATATTTTAGGGATTTCGTTGAGTGATCTATAAAGAAAATAATGGATTTAGAATAATCCAGAACTACGTAATTAATTTTATAAATGTAAGTATGTGTATGAGGATAGATAGGATAGAGAGGATAGGGAGAAGTAGCGATAGAGGAAAAGGCAGAGATGGGTGTGAGGAAATGTGTGAGGGCAATTTCAAATGTAGAAATCGGGCCAAGAATTTTATGTATATAGTTTGATTAATGAAAGAAAGTTTTCATTATGTTATTTCACCTTGGATGACTGTTGATTGATTGAATTCCTATTGAAGTCTTGGATAAGAGATTTACTCCTTTAATGTTCTGTGTTGAAGCAATTCCATCATTTTAAAAGACCATTTTAATAAGTTGAATCTTTAAGATCTGAAAATATGCATTGAGGAAGCCTGTGATGTCGAGCTGAAGTTATCAACGCAGAAGGTATTTGTAGAGGTTATGAAATTTGACCAGCTATTACGAGATCTCTTAGTGATTGGAGCAATGTAAATTGTTTTAAGAATTTGGAGTTTGTATGTGTGATTTCTTTACATCATTGAAGGAGGTATCTTGTCTGTCCACAAAGATCAAGTCACATCCATGAAGGAGAACTTTGTTTTATGTAAAGTAAGAAGGTGAAATCAAGTTAGGAGTTCAACAATCAAATAAAGTATCATATACGTATGACATGTCGATTCTCTGATTGGGTAAGGTTGGTAGCTGAATATGTTTTTGTTTGAAGTTTAGTGTGAATCATTAGTCGAGAGCTCCGTACAGGAATCTAGTGGAACAAGAGAGAGCGATCGTGATCATCATGATGATTTGATAGAAATTAAGGTAGCTATGTGTATATTAAGTCATTGAATCCATTTGTTATAGTGATATTTGGATCTGGAGGATCAAAGATTTGGATCAGATTGAGCCAGGAACTCTGTTTCACACAATACGTAATTGATGAAATTCCATGTTGCAAGATTGTTGATCAACCATGGATCACTATAAGGATTGATGGCGATCCAATGTTAGCAAGTCAACTGTTGTATGAGTGTGAACAAAGTATGGCAGAGTTAATGGATTTTTGACGTAATTTCCATCATAAGCGAACAAGCAGAGAGGGAGTCGTCGGATTGTTTAGATCAATGGGTATTAATGGCTGAAGAATAGTGGAGGAATAGACCATGGGGGATAGGAGTGTACGGATGCCTTAATCATGGTCAAAGGCCCATTAGTCAGGTTTTAGATAAAATCCACCAATATAAACACTTCCAATTTGTATAGGTAGGCCATAACCCACAGGTTCACGTAAGGTGTTTATGGAAACCAGGGGGACTGCCTATAGGTAGTTTTTCTTGCATCAAACTGGTATCAAAGCAAGGATGTTCTTGATTATGGAGATTTATGATTACAAAGGTATGAAATTTCATAGCAGTTGAATGAATGGCAAGGTTTGGTATAAGACTATAATAGTAAGACTATAGGATGAATTTTTGGAAGTTCTTAGAGATTGCAGGAGAACCTCATTCCAGCTGAGGCTTGGAATAGAGAGGGCCAAAGGAGTCCTTAAGAGAAGTGAGTGTAGCAACCAGAGAGAGAGCAAGATTTCTCAGTTGCAAGTTCTAAGGAAAAGATGACTCGGAAACCAGGCAAAGGAGAAGCTTGGTGAGAAGATCAACTCATAAGGAAGTTGATTGGTTGTAGGTATAGAAGCTCACACAAAAGATAAGATGGCTATGGAAAGTCATATGGAAGGTTTAGAGGAAGGCTACAAGATGAAGGAAAAGGGTGCTAAAACAATCAATAGGAAAAGGATGAGTCAAGTGGAGCTTGACAACGAGATGGTTGAGATAAGAGAAGAACTCGATGTGTTAACAATGCCGCTAGAGGAAAACCAAAGACTAGGTTGGGTATTAAAGAAGAAGCCAATGAAGTGGCATAAGTTACAGAGAAGGCTACAATAGAGACAAGTGAAGCGGTTGATGGAAAACCTCATAGAAGCAGAGTCGGAAATGGAAGTTTCCATTTGTGGACCAGAACAGGGTGAAATTTTGGGTGAAGAGGATAATGGGAGATCACCAGACGATCTCATGGACTATTGGAATAGTTTAGAACAATTCGAAGATATGTTGACAAGGGAAGCAGATGAGGCTGTGAAGCCTTGTGCTTTTAAATCGCATAGTTTTTGTGTATTTGTAGGATGTGCAGAAGATGATGGATAGTATGGTGAAACTGTCACAAAGATGAATAAAGCTCTTGAGGTGAAGTATGATGGAGGATTCCTTTTAGAGGAGGAAGGTGTTGATTTATTGCAGCAGAAAGAATTCAAAGATGAATTTTTGTTTGGTGTAAGATAGTCATTTGAAGTTGTTATGAACCAGAAGCATAATGAAAATGTCGTAGTGGTGTTCCAAGGAGGTAAAAAAATGAATTTGTTTAATGAAATTGATGAAAGAATTTTGCAATGTGATGGTACAGAAAATAGGATAACTCAGGAGGATTGCCAAAAAAGAGTGAATCTAAGAATGAAGGTTGTGATGAAATGCTGGAAAGATTTCACATGGAAATAGAGTTCTTGGAAAAATTTCTCAAGGAACCTAAAGGAGAAATGAAGCTTCCAGAACCTGATAAAGAAGAGATTGCAGTTACCATGCATGATAAGGATGAAATGTCTCTAATGCTTATAGAGATAAGTGAATGTTTTGACTCTTCAATTAATAATGTGGTTCTAGGTACGGAAGACAACACTAATAAATATGATGTTGAAATCAGAGAAATTGAGCAGAGATTATTTGAAGATGATATGAAATATCAGGAGTAGCAAGGAAGTTATGTCCTTAGAGACATGAAGGAAATAGAAGTATTAATCCAGCAGGATAAAGATGGAAGAAACCAACAATTTAAAAGAGATGATCATCAACATGAGAGTAAATTTTAGGAAGGCATTAGATTGCGGGAGTATATCAATTGGCAGCAGAATGAAGAGCGTGAGATTAGTCTGGTAGAAATGAGAGCAAAAGTAGATATATTAACGGAGTGGCTACAAAGAAAGAAAAATGGTGACTGAAGATATAGATGGAGAATGAAGAAACGGGTCAAGTGGAAGCTATTGCAACAAAGGTGGAATGACAAGCTAATAAACGAGTTCAGAGAACTTGAACAAATTCATGTTGATTTGTTATAGGAGGAGAGACTCAAAGGAATGGAGCCACAACAAAGAGGATCTGCTAAAATCTAGAAGGTCTATGATGGGAGATTGGTGCTTGAAGCATCAAAAGAGGGCGAAAGGTCTTGTATTTTTAAAACTAATAATTTGTTGATGAATGCATGTACAGTATCAGATGATAAATTTGTTACTATAGGGATAGTCAGTGACTATAGTTATGATCAAGAAGAAGTTCTTGATTATTCTTCATTACACAAAGTTGAGTGTCTAGCGCAATTGGAGAAGGAAGCAATAGAAAAAGAGCCAGAGGTCGAAGAAGATAAGACCAAAGAAATCGCAACGGAAGGAGGATAAGACACTAAAGAAAACATCAATCGATTTGATGTAATTGACAAAGAGGAATTACTCTAAGGAATTGGCAGAAGTAATTGTTGTAAAAATCGACGAAATCTGATTGACAGAGTCAGTGATGCTGGTGATTGTGAGCTTTCATATTTAACTCTTATTAATTTCAACACTACCGAGTCAGTTGATAAAACTATGAGTGCTGATGTAGAGCCAGTTCAAAACCCATTTGAAATTCAAAGACCAGAAAAGTGGGCATTTGAGTTTCCACTTGCGGTTCAAAAGTCTATATTTCTAGAGATAAAGATGGTGTGGCATGGAAAGTCAAGAATCATGTTCAATAATTCTCTGAAAATACTATTCTGAGAATTTTGTGCAAAATTACAGAATGGAGTTGATACTTTAAAGAACCGATGGCAAAACAGAGTTTGGAATCCTAGAGGTAGCAAGTCACTAAGACTTGTGGCTATTGCATTATTACAGAAAAGTGATAGACTTGATAGATAGGAGTCTATGGAATCTTTTCTACATGGGAAGTTTGATGCAGGGCATTGTTTATTTGGTTGATTTAGGGGGTGATGTTTTCCTTAACTATTTTATAAATTATGTACATTTTAAGAGAAAAATTTGAGTGTGTGGTTTATTGTAAATAGTCTCTTATAATTGAGAATATGAGAGGAGTTGGGTTGTATAGATATGTTAGGAATTATGAGCTCCTTGAATAGAAATTAGTTGAGTCAAAAGAGGGATAAGATATTTTAGGGATTTAGTTGAGTGATCTATAGAGAAAATCATGGATTTAGAATAATCCAAAACTATGTAATTAATTCTATAAATGTAAGTCTGCGTATGAGGATAGATAGGATAGAGAGGATAGGGAGAAGTAGCGATAGAGGAAAAGACAAAGATGGGTGTGAGGAAATGTGTGAGGGCCATTTCAAATGTAGAAATCGGGCCAAGCATTTTATGTATATAGTTTGATTAATGAAAGAAAGTTTTCATTATGTTATTTCATCTTGGATGATTGTTGATTGATCGAATTCCTGTTGAAGTCTTGGATAAGATATTTGCTCCTTTAATGTTCTGTGTTGAAGAAATTCCATCATTTTAAAAGACCATTGTAATAAGTCGAATCTTTAAGATCTGAAAATATGCATTGAAGAAGCATGTGATGTCGAGCTAAATTTATCAATGTAGAAGGCATTTGCAGAGGTTATGAAATTTGACCAACTATTACGAGATCCCTTATTGATTGGATTGGCATAAAGTGTTTTAAGAATTTGGAGTGCTTATGTGTAATTTCTTTACAACATTGAAGGAGGTATCTAGTCTATCCATGAAGATCGAGTCACATCCATGAAGGAGAACTTCGTTTTATGCAGAGTAAGAAGGTGAAATCAAGTTAGGAGTTTGACAATCAAATAAAGTATCATATATGTATGACATGTCGATTCTCTGATTGGGTAAGGTTGGTAGTTGAATTTGTGTCTGTTTGAAGTTTAGTGTGAATCATTAGTTGAGATCTCCATATAGGAATCCAATGGAATGAGAGAGATCGATCGTGATCATCATGATGATCTAATCAAAGTTAAAGTAGTTGTGTGTATATTAAGTCATTGAATCCATTTGTTATAGTGATCTTTGGATCAGGAGGATCAAAGATTTGGATCTGATTGAGCTAGGAACTCTGTTTCACACAATACGTAATTGATGAAATTCCATGTTGCAGGATTGTTTATTGACCATCGATCATTGTAAGGATCGATGGCGATCCAATTTTAACAAGTTAATTGTTGTATGAGTGTGAACAGAGTACGGTAGAGTTAATGGATGTTTGACGTAATTTCCATCATAAGCGAACAAGCGCAGAGGGAGCTGTCAAATAATTTAGATCGACGGGTATTAATGGCTGAAATAAGAATGGTGGAGGAATAGACCACAGGGGATATGAGTGTACAAATATCTTAATCGTGGTCAAAGGCCCACACTAAATCCCAGCCGTTGATTTCACTTTCAAACGCTTATGTCACAGTCAACTACAGGGGTTGAGCGTTTTGTAATTTGCACGCTAGTTGAAGGGCCACAGACTGTAGGATATGATGGCCTCCGTTATCCAACGGATATCGTGCCATAAAGTGATAAAAATTTAACTTCAAAGGCGGAACCGAGGAGTTTATGGACATGGGTTTAAATCTATTTGAGGTGAAGTCTTATGCAGTCAGGTGGGATTGGCGTTCGTTGGTGGGTTATGTGTAGAAACGTTGCTTGGTGATTGGTTGGGTTTTAGATAAAATCAACCAATATAAATGTTTCCGATTTGTATATGTGGGACATAACCCATAGGTTCACGTAAGGTGTTTATGGAAACCAAGGGAATTTCCTTTAGGCGGTTTTTCCTACATCACTTTTCCCCTTTTTATTCATTTTTTCATGAAAATATCAGGTTTTTGTAAATATGTTGACCTATTTTTTCCTCAAGGAGTCGATAATACACTTTACCTTACTTGTGCAGCGATAGGTGATGTATGTTTGACGATGATAACGAGTCGCATTTTATCTCTTTTCTCAACTCGTTAAACTCATATGAAAAGATTGCTGAGTGTTTTTCCCTTTTGACTCGTAAAAGAAAATAAAATCAGGGGTCCGCTTTCAGCGCTTTTCTGACCCTTTAAAAGTGAAAGATAGTCAAGCCCTTATCATTTCAAACTCGTTAATGGATGTGAAATGTCATGCACCCAGTATAAGTTTACCCCTTTTTCGGGCTGGAAAGTACTATTTACAAAAAAGGTACTCCTTGACTAAAATGATCAAGCGATTCTTTCAAGTATTATTTTCTACCTTTTTGGGCTGGAGAGACACAAATGTATGAAAAGGGACCATGTGGAGTTTTCTTTTATGTGTATTTTTCAAACTCTCTAAACATGAAAAAGATACCGAGTTACACCTTTGTTGGATTCGTTAAACTATTAAATGACATTGGATTCATCACTATGATGAACATGAGCTTCTCCTTCCAAGGGCTCATTAAACTTACTAGGTTGGATTCGTCCGAAGGATGAACTTACAGTGCAAGCATATGCTATCCCCTTTAAGCTTGTGATTAAAAAAATAATTGGGGTACCTGTTAGAAATGGTGGGGAAAAATTTGGAAATATATCAGTCATGTCGGCAGCTCACTCTTGAACATGACACTCTTTGCTTCATGTCGGGTTGGGACATCCTCCTTTACATCATTGACCTTCCTAGGTTTGGGCCATTTATTTTTTCCTTCCATTTGATCTCTTCCATGTCATCATGACCACCGATCCCATGGATCCAAAAGCTACCAAACTTCCAGTTGTGTCATCGATATGTTCAAGGGTTGTCCTTCTGCAATTACACTTACCTTTGATTCTCTGTATCATCCAAAATCATTTTGCATCCTCTTGTCTCTCATCGATGATGTGGGATTCATTATGGCCCTCCTTCGACACAGTCACTTTCCGTCGACTTCAACTCATTATCTAGGAAGTTGACCGAGAGACTCATTTCCTGTACCTTAGAGATTGCATGCCCTAATGGCAAGTTCTTCACACTCGATGACCATATCACTTTAATGGTTTTCGATCGAGTGATTTCACGGGTCTTCGACTTTAGTTCCTCTATAATTCACATTTCGTGGATTGTGCTAATAGTTCCTTGAGGACCATTGTCATTATTAGTGGTTTCTCTCGCACTTGGTAACAATTTACATCATTGATTGGTAATCAAGTGACTTTATAGCATGTTTGACATCGACACATCTATTCACATGTTATAATTTGTACTTTGATTGGGTCATGTTGGAGCGCAAGACCCTGGACTCAGATAACAAAAGGTATAGGTTGCAAAGTGATGTGACATGGTTATGATGATATGCATGTCTCTTTCAGATGGTTGGCTACAACCATACCATGAGTTATCATATGTGATCCTTCTCATTATTAGATGGTTGCGACCATACCGTGGTTTCATTATGATCCTCTTTGATGGATGGTTGTGCCCATACCTGGATCCATTTACATGATCATTCTCTAGATGGCTGTGTCCATGACACGATTCATGTATCATTTGACATAGATCCCAGTCTATGTATATGTATCTGTACTTGCTTGCAAGTTTCTGATGGAAGACTTGTTCCCTGCACTGATTTATAAAGCATTTCATCCCTCACTCCTACTCGACCTTCACGCTTTAGGGGGAATCTGTTACACAGCATATTGTCACTATCCTTGTACTCCCCATTACTTGATCCTAGAGGACCTCTACAGTGAACCCCGCATGCTTTTCCTTCATGAAGAAACTCCTATTGTGTCCCTCTTCATGAGCAGATAAATTCCCTTTTGCACCATTTCCCCTGAAACTTTTGTTTTTCCCAGTTTACAAGACCAGCGCTAACGGCCTTTGTCTCCCCCGTGCTGATGTGCAGAGATTTGCACTGTCCCTTGCACCGACCAGAGTGACTGAGCTGTGTTCCATTTGCACTAGTCCTGTTATGGAAAGTTTTTTAAATTAAGAGCCAAAGCAGCTCTAGAAGCTTCGTAACGGAAGTCTGGTAAATGGTTTGGCCAGATGGGGTCAAGGATGATAGTTTGGGCTCCTTTCCACTATAATGATGGAACTACCTCAAGGGATAAGACCTTCTCCCATGAGAATAGGATCCATCTCCCATCCATTTTTCCTATATAAACCTCCTTTCTTCCCAAGCACAAGCTAGTCTTAGTGTTAGTTTTGGTTGAGTGTTGATGCTATTTTGGTTTGGAGTAGACAAGGAAGCTATTACTAGTTGTAGATATCTAATTGTGTGAGGGAGAAGTGTAATTTGGTTTGGAGTGAAGCCTAAAGGGAAGAGCCTTAAAACTATTGTTGATTGAGGCCGTCATGGAATGCTAGCAGAAGTGTGTGGGAACCTAGTCTTGTCAGAGGAGGAGTGCAACGTCACGATGAATGGTTGTAATATCTCTTTGATATTAATATATGCAACTATCGATTGATTTCCTACATGTTTTGTAATATTACATATTCATGGCTTAATGTTTCTTGACTTGTTAAGTAGGTTGAATTGCAATTTATCTATTATCATGTTTGTTGTATGTTGTTGTTTACTTGTTTTAGGTGCTTGAAGAAGGGAGCGAGAGATAGCTGGAGCAAGCAAGCAAGGACATCATAAAGCAAGATAAGCGGACCAAGAGGTAGGCCCTCTTGATTGATTCTAACCTAAGGAAATCTTCCATAGAATGTATCTATTGTGGCTAGACCCATTATCGGGCTAGAGGAATTTTTTTGTGTCCGCACTTATAATTTTACTTCACCACACTACCTTGATAGAGAATGCCATCACTTTGTTACTAGATGGCTCTACAATGACCCAACCATCGCTGCAAATAGTTGAACTCAGCCTTCTTCCTTTGATAAAGACATCGTCCCAACACTACCACATTTCCCTCTCTGAAGGTACCTCTCAGCATAGAAATTTTCTTCCATCTGCTTACAATCATTCCCATGTCATCTCTAGTGGCCTAAAGTTTGGTTGATTATAATTCTCAAAGAAGCCACTTGCACACTTCTACAAAACTATGCATATTTTCACACACTTCACCACATCCTTTAGGTTTTTCTTTTCCTTCCCTCTCTTCGCCATTAACATTTCAACTAATGCCGCATTGCTTTCCTCTTTCTTTCCTTCTTTTCAAGACTATAAAATATCTTGAACTTTAAGTTCTTGAACGTCATGGAAGTTTGATTGGGGACCCGACCCTTCTTCAAATTGTACAACTGTTCACATACCAAGCGGGCTATTCAAAGTCACATGGACCCTTCTCGCATACTCTTTCTTCAAAACGAGGTTCGGATTCATCATCAACTCAATTTTCCTCTATTGTTTCTAGTGCCATGCCATTCATGGCACTAAGCCCCTACCATAAACATTGGTCAGTCCAAGGTAGGGTGCTTGCAAACACAACCTTTCGCTCGTACAACAATGCTCGAGCCTCCAGAAAGGTATTTGGATTTGACCTCATTGATTTTGCCAATGATGCAATCCATTTCTCTGCCTTCGGTGAGTTAACAGATTCCTTTCATGACCTTGTCCAAATTGGGTAGATTTACGTGGTTTCAAATGGGACAGTCAAACTAACAAACACAAATTACAACCATCTCGATAGAAAATGGGAAGTCTTCCTCTCTGCAACTTCCACAATTGGACCTTCCTTGGATGATGTTTTGATAATTCCTTTCCACCATTTCCATTTCAAATCTATATGTCAAATTATATCTACAAACCTTGACTTAATTGTGGACATCATTGGTGTGGTGAGGTCCACTTCTCCAACCTCCACCATTCATCAAAGAGATGCCAGCCTAAAACACCTAGAAAAACTCTCAGCTTAGAAGACATGTTTGAGGATAATATCAACATCAACCTCTGGGGGGAGCATTTCCACACTGTAGGCAAGGAACTCATTGAACTCAGCTCTTTTGGTGCTTTGACTGTGCTTGCAATCAAAGGGGGACACATAGGCAAATTTAATGGAAGAAATGTAGGAACTGTCTCCACCACCAACCTCCTCTTGGATCCTGACTTTCTAGAGACTCAACAGCTTCAATCATGGTTTCATGAAAAAGGATACTTTGGTTCTTCACCATCATTAAGTAAAAAGTTCTCCAGGTCTTCCAAGCAAAGCAACCCACAATGTATAATTTATGACCTCATAGACTTGCATCCCCTTGGAAAAGTGGCATGGTTCTCTATTCGTGGAACCATCAACTCTATTGTCATGTAAGATTTCTACTTCCTTGCATGCTCTATCTCATCTGATGGCATCCAGTGCATGAAAAAGTTGTCATCCACTCAAATGGAATGTGGTGTTGCACAAAATGTTGTGGAGACTTCCCGTAATCTGGCTATTGCTATGTGCTGAAATTTGAAATGCATGACCACACAGGCATACTAAAAAATGTCACAGATTTTGATGATGCTACAATTTAACTCATGGGTATCCAAGCAAAATACTTGTTCATACTCTCCATTGATCCTGGTGCTATCCACGAGCTTCATTCAAGGGTTTCATGTCATCATTTTCTCTTCACACTATTTGTGAAAACATGTAACTTCAATGGTGTCGACTGCTTGAATCTTGTATTAATCAATTCATAGGAAATAAATTATGGCTCTACATGTTCCCTTTTCCTTGAGGATATCAAAAAAATGTTTACTTCTTTAGTTTTTTTCCGCCTTTGAAACTCCCTTTTTGTCCTCCATGCTAGACTAAAATGTAGACAACAACTTCTATATGCTTCTCCATTCATTCTCATTTCTTCCCCCACCACCCTCTTCCTTTGTTCGCTTCATCATTATACTTCTCTCCTCTATGTATAAACACTTATGTTGCATGTTGCATCTTCCACCTTTAGATAATGTTGCATCTTTTTCCTTTAAGTAAAATATATATGCTCTTTTGTTTTTCTAAACAAGGTAGTATATTTGCATCCTTTTAAAGTATCTTTTGTACAATTAAATACAAACACTGACTTGTTAGAAAAGGTTGGTGTTTCTTTACCTTAAATATATTTGATATTTAGTTATGTTGCACCTTGGATCTTTATACTTCTTGCCTTCCATGTACACACTCTTTCCTAATTTGCAGAAAATAATATATATATATATATATATATATATATATATATATATATATATATATATATATATATATATAATAGATAGTCGATATTCACTTATCTTGCATCTTGAATCTTTATGCTTCTTGCCTTGCGCATGTCTTGATGTCACACAACTAATATGTGGATGTGCACGCTCTTTTCCAATTTCCAAAATAAAAAGACTAAAAAAAATCAATACTATGTGGATGTACACACTCTTTCACAATTTGTAAAAAAAAAGCACAAAATAAACACTTTCTCCTATTTCCTTCCCCTTTTAATGTAGATTTCTTCCCTCCCCCTCCATTAAACGCTCTTCCTCCTACGAACAATCCTCCATGTACTCTTTCTTTGCGCTCAATACTACTCTCTCTCATCTCCTTTATTCACTAATATTCGTATCCCCAGGTTTGTATCATGATGGACATCCCAGATTCTTCTAGAAACCCCTCAAGAAATATTCACAAGGGACTCCTCTATGCACAAAAATAAAGACACCTACAAAAAAAACAACTTCTAAATGCTTCTCTGTTCATTCTCATTTCTTCCCCTACCACCCTCTTCCTTTTTTCACTTCATCATTCTATTTCCCTCCTCTCTGTATATACACCTATGTTACGTGTTGCAACTTCCACCTTTAGATAATGCTGCATCTTTTACCTTTAAATATAATATATATGCTCTTATTTTCTTCCTTCTAAACAAGGTAGTATATTTTCATCATTTTTAAGTGTATTTGGTGAAATTAAATACAAACACTGACTTTTTAGAAAATGTTGTTGTTTTGTTACCTCAAATATATTTGATCTTTAGTTATGTTACACCTTGGATCTTTATACTTCTTTCCTTGGATGTACACTCTTTCCCGATTTGCAAAAAGAAAAAACCAAAAAAAAATATAATCAATCTTTACTTATCTCGTATCTTGCATCTTTATACTTCTTGTCTTGTGTGTATCTTAATGTCACACAAATAATATGTGGATGTGCACATTCTTTTGCAATTTCCAAAAAAAAAAAAACAAATTCTATGTGGATGTACACACTCTTTCACAGTTTTCAAAAAAACAAAAAACAAGAATAAACACTTGCTCCTATTTCCTTCTCTTTTAAATTTAGATTTCTTCCCTCCCCTTCCATTAAACATTCTTCCTTCTGCAAACACTCCTCCATGTACTCTTTTTTTGTGCTCAATACTACACTCTCTCATCTCCTATATTCACTAATATTCATATCCCCATGTTTGTATTGGGATGGACATGCCAGAGTCCTCTGGAAATCCCTTAAGAAATGTTCGTAGGAGACTCCTCTATGCACAAAATAAAGACACCTGCAACAAACATATATGTCTCCAATATAAAGCTAGTTTAAACCCCCAGACCTTTCCAGCTATACCCCCGTATAATGTTTCTCTTCCCCAACATCTCCAAACTTTGCTTGCAAACCCATCTCCTTCAAAATTCCCTACACCCAATCTACCTTCCCTTCAGCCTCCTCCATTCACTGCCACTTCTTCCCCATCTACATCGCACACCCCACCATCGACTCATGCTTCTTCACCCTCCCATCCCCATAATTTGTTCAACCTTGCCCTTAACCATGCACACCACCGATTTCGTGAAAGGATAGATGCCCTCTCTCCATTTCATGTCTGCTCCATATGCAAGGAATCATACCCAAATATGAAAACAATATTATTGCATGGTAACATCTATTGCTCCTGATGTGCAACTACAAATTCCACCCACCGCTTCTCCCTTGCAAACAACATGGATCTTGGAAACTAACCATTCATCCTTACTTCTCTAACACAAATAGAGGAAATGCTCATAGCGCATTTCAGCCCAATCTTACAAATCACCCATGCATGAGGTGGGAAATAAGTACATTGGTCATACTATTTGTTTCCCCCAAGACATAACTATTATTTCCAACATATTTCCACACTGGGTTTCTGAACTGGACATCGTAGTTGTTACTAGACATGGCTCTGACCATAAAAAAATCTGATTTCATTGTAAGCATGACACGTATAGTTGCATATTTGGAGTAAAATATAGCCCATGATCCCTACTACAAGGATTTCCATGTGGACCAAGCTGAAATATCTGCCTTGTCGACACACCCTACCGATATCTCTTCTCTCCTTCGTCACGTCACCCCCTTCTCTCCTGAACCAGAACTTGCCTTCCCTTCTTTCAATGATGATATTCATGCACATCCCACCCCAACAAACATCTAACGATCCTATTTTATATCAGCACCCCCAAATTCCCATACCGAGCTTGAATAAATATGCAACTACCTACACTTTCTCCATCTTGATTCCATTACTTCACTTTCCTAGCCCTCTGTTTCCCTCTTTTCTACCAATGAATACACCAGAGAAGGCCTCTTTTCTATAGCCTTCCCCACACTCTTCCCAATAAGGGTTTCCATGATTGGCCAACCACGCGTTAGAAAAATTGAAATGAAAGAATATTCTTTGCACCTCATAGTCTACTATGATAACCATTTTGGCCAACATCCAAGATTTTGATATTACTTGTACAATATTATGTTGCAACATTGTAGTCAAACAATTGATGTCGTTTTCATGAAAATAAACCTTGAAGGCAGCTTGCTAATGACCATTGCATACCTTCATGCACACCTGACCTGTTGAACAACGTGAACCTTATGTACACTTCTCTACAGAGCATGACCCATGCATCCTCCCATCACCATTGCTATTTGCATCCTCTTGCATTCATGACTACGGGGACCTTGTTAATTGCATTCAACAACATACGAAATGCCACCCCTCTTCTTGTCTTCACAAAAAAGGTCCTAGTCTTGTTTTCCGCTATAGAATTCCATGTGATTTTCATTCCACATCTTCTTTGATGATTGATGACAATGGATGAAAGAAATATGATCCTTCTTGTAATGACGATAGGTTAAATGTACACAACTCTAACATGCTATCCATATGGAGAGCAAACATTGACTGCCAACCAGCTTTGTCTCGCCATGATATTCACCACTACATCTCAAAATATGTAGAGAAACTAGAGACAAGATCGAAAAGCTATCGCAAAATGTTGTGGGATGTCTCATAGGTTGTCCAACCCAAAGCACCTGTTGTTAATGTTGTCCAAAAAATCTTAACAGAAACAGTTGCTGATAGGGACTTCAACGCACAAGAAACATGCCACAAGCTACAAAAACTTCCCCTTTCACTTTGTCACCGCTCATTTGTTTCCCTCAATGTTAGTTAAAATATTTTTAGACGTGTTTCTCATGGTCTAGGTGCACCCTTCCCAACATTACCCTTCATTGTAGCATACATGGATAGACCTCCTTCGCTTGAAACACTAACTCTTCTTGACACTGCACATTCCTGGTCCTTATCTGCTCGCCGAAAAAATAACCAATGGAAACGAATAAACCCTTCCAATATTGTTCATGTCCTCCCTTGCTGTTCCTTGATCCCTTCTCCTGTTGATGCATGCTACTCTTCTTTCTATTGGAGTGAACTACTTCTATACTTCCCTTTTTGCACACTCCTACTAGACATTGGCTCCAAAGATGAAACAATCATTTCACATTGGGAACAAAAAATAAATGCGTATGTTGCATGGCATGTTCATCGTGCCCATAAAGACCCCCTTTCCCCTTGCTATGATGACACCTCCACTAATGCTTTTCCAAACCCCGCTGAATCCATAGACATGGATGAATGGAAATTATTTTCTCAACTACACCCTGGAAGCAACATAGAAATTGATGACCTTGACATGCTTGGCCATCGCGACTTTGACTCAAACCAAAATTGGGCCCACACTACTATTCCTTCCACTTTTCAAGAGACAACCATATATTTCATATAATTAAGTTGCTCTTCCACCCAAATCCATTCTAGCCCCTCTCTGGTTCCTCGCTCCCTTGCCTCACTATCGTCCACCTATCAAGTGGCTTTCAACATTGTCTTCACCCACTTAGGACCACTTCCTCCATTCCTCTACTTGGAATGCTCATCCAAGTTTTTGTTGGCACGGGAAAGTCTCACCTAATTGATTTCCAAAAAGATACATTCCTTTTTGAATCTACTCCCAATTCAATCCCATTGCTCCTGCTCACTCCAATAGGTGTTGAAACATTTAATATAAATGTTGGGTTGTGTTATATTCTTTCCATGACTAGCCTACCTAGTTAATCGATGGGTTAGAGGGGGGTGTGGAGCCCCCTCTTCATTGTGCCGATTGAGCAAAGGGGGTTTTGTGCATGGTTTTTACACATGGTTTTGGATGTGATATTTTTCAGTCCATGGTATTGGATGCTTCGGCATGTATAAATATGTGTTTTATGTGTTATGATCTTGCCTTTGTTTATTTTCTATTTTTTAGAATCCGTATGCACGTAATTTCTATACAGGGTTAAAACCTACATTTGGTATCGGAGTTGTTTTGGCTTCAAGGGGATACCTTTGTTATTGAGGGGTTTCACTCAGTCCTATGGTAGACCTTGTTCAGTGGGAGATCTGCAGGATCGATTCTGGTGGTGAAAGAAGATGGTGAGCAGTGAAAAGATAGAGATCAAGAAATTTATTGGTCAGAGTTTTGAGTTATGGAAACTCAATATGGAGGATTTGTTGGTGGATAAAGATCAGTGGATCGTGGTAGATTCGGGTACTAAACCAATGTGAGTGTCTGATTAAGAATGGAAGAAGTTGGATTGGAAGGAAAAGAGCACAATATGATTGTGTGTCTCAGCTTTAGTATTGCTAAATGTATCAGGGGAAGCTACATCTAAGGCTTTGTGGATCAAGTTAGGAACTTTGTACCAATCTAAGTCTCTAATGAATAAACTATTCTGATGGAAAACGTTGTATAACATGAGAATGAAAGATGGAGACTCGGTGATAGAGCATCTGAACACATTTAATATTGTGGTAAGTCAGTTATTATCTGTTATGTTAGGTGCCTATACCAATAGGTGTCATTTTTCATCATTGACTATGGAAATGCCAAATATGATCATCCTTTTCATGCTGCAAAGGTTCCATATTATCAACAATCAAGATTCAGATAAAGAGAAAAGAAAGAAATTCCAAGGGAGGACCAGGTAAATGGCTTGATGAAACATGCATACAAGGAAGTGCAATCACTGATTTTCTTACAGGTGATGAATAGCCAGACAGTGCAATCCTGGCTAGTTCATGTTTAATTTTCTTGTTTTAGAATAGAGAAGGAATATCTGTCCAAACAGTTCAAGCTTGGTAGATGAGTAGATAGGTAGAGAAATTAAGGAGCCCAACTACTTAATTTTGGCCCTTGGAAGAGATAAGGGTACATTTAGATAGGAGGACAATCAAAAGAAAAGAGGAAAATCAAGGTTTGCTAGTCCAAATGCACCCAATCCAAAGGAAGAAAAAATGCTAGGTGTATTAGGCTGGGTAGGCAGGTTGAGGTTGCAGAAGCAAGGTTATAATCACTTTTTGTCTTGTCAAGAAAGACTCATCTCATCAATGAGATTGGTACCATGGCAGTTGTTCGACTGCAGAACAATGGAAGCATGACTAATTTCACTTCATTCTAGGAGAAGTGCTAAGTCAAACTATAAGTTTACTTAAGGAAAGGAAGCCACATTTCTTGTGTAAAAATCATCATTCCATACTCCTTTCATTTTCTTATGTCTAAGTTTTCACTTTACAAACTTAGCATCTATCCATGCAGTTTCAATCCATAAAGTCATATTAGCATTTAACTTTATTATTTTATCTCCCTTAAGTATTTCCCCATCCCTATCATACAAAAACTATATAACAAACCAAAAAATCTAAATATCCCTACCCATTGGCAACTATAGCCATATAACAATTTTGGGGAATTATTAAGTTCATTTGGGACTTTAATAATAGCCCTTTCATGTGTAAACCATCGGGTTTATTTAACCTCAGGTTAAATAAATAACTACAGTTGAACGCCCCCCTCCTAAACCATACTAATAACCCCGTGCGCATATATATAATGGGTTTAGTTTAACATTTGGTTAAACTAATAACCAAACCCGCACTGTATAGAGTACATAAAACTCATAACCAAAGTTTAAAACCCACCCGAAACCTTTGAAAAATTAAGGTTTATTGTATGCGCTCCTCTACTAAAGCTTGATCACATCGCCCTCCCGTCCACCGTCAAATCGCCCCCCACAGATCTGACGGTCCTAATCCATATCGAACGTGCCTCGACGACGGGACATTAGTACCCGATGGTCGACGGTTTCACCGTCGTACACAGGGACACCTGTCACCCTCTAATTGCATCGGGCCACCTCTGACAGATACTGCCCTCGTACCAAAGGCGATCCGATGAAAACCGCTTACCACTCTGTCCTTCCGCCTATGTCATCGCATGACATAGCATCCACGTCTCCCACCACTGCCCTGCACCTGCGCCACATCATCTACTAACATCACCCCCTGCCACCGTGTCATGTGCCACATCATCATCCACGTTAGCTGCCACATCATCCTCCGTACCCGCTACGCGACAAAAAATACGTCATGATGACGTCATCCTCGAAAAGCGCCAAAAGCGCTAAAATGTCCAAAATTTGTTAAAAAGTCGTGAAAATGACTATTTTCATTTATTTCTATTTGTTGCACCTGCGAAGAACGTGCATGCGATTTTATGTCCAACCCGCCTCCAGAAGCTGCACAGTCCACCAACCTGCAAATTCGCTTCGTAGCTCGACTCCACAGCTCGAGGCACCCCTGCTAGCTATCCTCTGCGCCATAAAAACAGGATTTACCCACAGTTGACCCATAAATCCTGTTTATTATAAATTTCGCCATTAAAATTGACTGAGGAGCTCAAATTCAAACTAAAAGGCACTCCAACCCCTGAAATTCCACCTATAAATTCACTAGTTGACCCCTTGTTCAAAAGCAACCCGGCAAACTTTCCCTTCTCTACAAATTCCACCATTAAAACACATTTCAAGGTCGTTTTCGCCGGCAAAATCTGTAAACTGCCCATGCATCCACTCCCTTTGTCAAAATCCTCTGCAAAATTTCGCTTGTTTGGTTAAAAGTCAATCCCAATCCCCCTGCAGCTTATTCACAGAGCTTGCAATCCAGCAAATTTATGTAAAAAACCCTGCCAGACCCTGTAACAATTGGTCTAAAAACCATAAATTTTACACAGTGAGGTCAGTTTGAGATAAAACTCAGACTCTATAATCCTGAAAAAAGCCTCAGAGTTAGAGTCTTATTACTTGCTGCTGCATACACCTATATTACAATCACAACACAAATAGTTGAAAGATGGAGGCTCCAGTGGCTCTCAACATTGCTCCTTTGAATGCTCCACACATGGATTTAGAGTGGTTACCTTTGGCAGACAAGGACTTGCAGATCAAGGATATGATGGGCCTCAAGTCTCACCTTAAAAATGTGTGTCACTTCAGAAACAATCACAGAAATAACACTGATATCCTGGGAATCCGGCAATTTAGTATGCCCATCTACTACCTCCCATCAGTCAATGTGCTACTTGACTTCATTCATCTGTGTCATGCAAACTATGACCCCACACAAAGAGAAATCCTCACTCCATATGGGTCTGTACTATTCTACATCACTCCTCAATCCATAAATGAAATGCTAAACTTTGAACCACCACAGCCTCTGGTTCCTCTTACAATGAAGCACTTGCTTGATAAGGGTGAAAAGCTCTCTAGTTCAAAAATATCAAGGGTAGGCCAGTTTTTCATGCAGCCATAGTGCCAGGCCAATCAGCCTCCACCCTATCATCAAGTATCATTCAATGAAACAGGCAGGCTCCTAGTAGATATGATTTCCTACATTCTAGGATGCAAAACAGGAGAATTTGTGGATGAAACTGTGCTTTTGCTACTAACAGTGTTCACTCCAGGACAGCCCCCTGCTGTCATGTATGACTATGCCACCTTCATAGCAAACAAAATACATGAGAAATTCATGATGATGGAGAGAGAAAGAGTGTTTAAGTATACTTCCTACATTTACCATCTGCTGTTGTACTATCACCCTGATAGTTTCAAAGTTCCTCTCAAGAGACTAGACTCAAAAGGAGAGAGAAGATCTGTTATCTTCTCGACCTCAGTTTTCCATGAAGTCCACCTCTCTCCCTACACATATTGTGAGTTTGTGGACATGTTCATCTACCCAGCCACTTGCCTATTGATGATGACTCCTCCTGGCAGGCTCACTGCTGAAATGCAAAGAATTCTGCATCTTTCAAAGGGCTACAGCATTGGTGATTGGTACTTCTACCAAAACCACATAGTGATCAGAATTTATGGGTGTGAATTGCCTCCCTATAAGCTGCCAAGATATGTCTCCATGAGACTTTTTGCCTTGGAATATTTTAGTCAATTCAGTAGTGCTGATTTGACTCATTTCCATGGGAAAAACAAGAAAGCATAGCTTAAAATCAGACATCAATTGGGTCCTTTTGTTTTCAATAAAAGGGAAGAAGCCTGGAACGATTCAAACAATATGCTAAGCAAAGAGCTTATGCTGAAACAAAGCTTCTTTTGGGCACCATATGACCATGAACATTTCATAAGCCTTAGAAGAATCAAACACAGGCTTTCAGGATATGTGCACCATCCAATCCCCCACATTGAACAATATGCTAATCGACAAGAATGGGTAGAGGGCACATTAGATGATGAAGAGCTTACTGAAGAAGAAAGATTAGAAAAATATATGAAATAACATGAGAAAAGAATTTACCTGGAATATTTTGCACAGGTCACCTTCACACAGCCTCAACATATTGGAGCAAGCACATCAGCTGCTACACCTCCACAACAGCTGGCTAAAGAAGCCATTTCACCTGCAGGGAAAGGCAAAGAAATTGAGCATTCAAAACAACAGAGTACAATGGCGGAACATCCATCCATAAATCAAGAAGAGGGTCAAGAACAAGGCCCTTCAACCCAAATGAAGGCACCTGAAGTCCCTATGCTGCAAACCCCTCACAATAAATAAAGAGCTAAAAAGAGGGACAGACCTGAAGATGCCTTTGTGGCAACACCTATAGACCAGCAAGGGGAAAAGAGACAGAGACTAAACCCCTATTCCAAGGAGGAATTTACTGAAGAAACTACAGGCAATATCAGGGGTGAGGGAACTTCTGAACAGCAGATCCCTCCTATTTTGGAAACATCATCCAACTCCTTTCAGCAGGAGCAAGAGAGACAACCAGGTGGGGAGGTTTCATCCTCCAAGCAGCAGACCTAGCAGGGCTCGGATATCAAACGAGCATTCATTGAGATCAAAGCTAGAAATGAACCAATAAGGTTTCAAATTTACAATCAATTGATGAGAATGGCACTTACAAATCAACAAAGGTTGATGGCAGCTTATGACATGCAAGCAGGGAAGATGACTCTTAGTCACTTCAGACCCAATGTGCAGCAGCCACAATCAGCTGTAGACTATATTAGAACTAATCTGGAGGTCCTTGCCAAAGACATCCATCCAATAGACCAGATTGAGTTTCATAAACAGGCTGGATAAATGGTATACTCCACCCTAGCAGATAAGGCTCTAATAGCCCATAGATTGCAAAATTCTTTGTATAATACTTCTGCCCAACTAGAGCTGGAGAAAGCCTCCTCATTGGCCAAGGATAACAGGATAAAATCCTTGGAAGAGATCATTATAGAGTTGGGACATGATCCCAAGGATCCCAAAGGTGCACAAGCCTTAATCAGGAAAAAGGAGGAAGACATAGCAGCCTTGAGAAGACAATTAAAGCTGCCAGCTACCATACATCCTCAAACTACATAGGTGGCACAACAACACGAAGTAGAGGATGTGGTCAGCCTGCTTATGAGGATGAACCAAAGGCTGTTGGACACAGAAAAATCTCTAGAAGAGGCTCAATAAGGGAAACAGCTAGACTTGGCCCCTCAACCATCCCAAACAGCTCCAATAATCACAACTCCTCCTCCAACAGTCACTACAACAGCACCTCCCCTGGATCCAGCTTCAGCAGCAGGTGCCTCAACTTCAACAGTGACTATAACAGCAACAATACAAGAGGCCAACCTGAGCATGGAAGCTATGATGAAAGAAATAAAGGATTTGGAGTTACAAATGGCAGAAATGAAGGAAACCAAGGAAAAACTAGCCAAGATTGAGGCTAGTTATGACAAGTCAAAGATGACTGTAGCTGAAAAAACCAGGGAAGTGAAGGCTTTAGAGAATAAGATAAAGGCCTTGGAGAAGGACCTCACTCTCCATAGAACCCTGACTGAAATAAAGACAATTTTATGGGATAAGATTGGAAAAGCTATTGCTGATCAGTGGATAGCTATACAAACCATTTTTGATCAGATAGAATTGATAGGAGTGGCTCAGTATGAGACTCAAAAGGCCAGGGTATTATTGGCCAATAAACCTGAGCAGGCCAACCAGATGATTCATTTTTTGAATACTCAAACCGGTGAACAGTTAGCATCCCTGGACATTCATAACAGAACATTAACTATTTTAAGAGTAAAAAAGGTGCTAACTATGAGAAATTTTGTGCAGACAATAGAAAGAAAATGCCAGGAAATGCAGGCAGATATAGAAGCTTTCAGATATAAATTGACAATGTTACAAAGCAGAGGTCTACCTAGCCTGGTCACTAGTAGTGGGAAGCTGTTAAAACAAGAACAGTGTGCTCATAGGTTAAATACCTATGTACAAAATCAAATTACAACTTCATCAAGCAGCACAGAAGAGACAGTCCCTCCCACAGGGAAAAGTTTATATGATTAGCTGGAAGATTTGTTTTTTTATTGAGCATGAGGTAGCACATCTTTTTCAAGTCTGGCCCAATTATTACAGGTACAATGAAGCCGAAGAGATATTTCTTAAATTAAGAAAACATTAGTTACCAAGGGATCAGTGGTGGCAGAGCATGCTTGAAATCCTGCCAAAATAAAGTTGAGTTCTCCCTTTTTGAAAAATATTAACATTTCACTAAAAGGAAGTGTCAGGGAAAATCAAATCCGCTGAGGAGAAGTTTCGTGCCAAAGGATAAAGAAGGCTCAGGCACAGGTGGCAAAGGACAGCACAACAACGACATCACATCAGGAAAGCGCTCATCAACCACCTATCAGAGTCAAAGGGTCAACAACAAACAAGTCACCTACAACAGCCAGTAAAGCACATTTATTTCCTCAGTTATTTCTGCGCAGTTTTTTTCACATTAGTTATGGCTCCTGCCAGGGTAGATGGATAAATTTATGTCCAGATATTTCCCTATTGGATATTTTGTAAACTTCTATAAATACTTGCAAAAGAGATGTATTATTATTGGGTGGTGAATATCATTCTAGACTTGCGCTGTATGCTTTTGGAGAACTCTTCAGGAATAAAATTTGCTAGAATGCTTTGTTGGTGAACTTATTGGTTGTGGGATCAATGGAAAAAGGATATATTGCAGAATTCTCGTGTTAATACATGAATCAATAAGTCTTCTTTACTCTTATGTTACTGTATTTGTGTTTTATTTATCATCTAAATATCATGCTCTAAGTTACAGGAAAGAAGGATAACCCATAATTTACTTTGTTCTACTCCGAGTTCAATTCCTGTAATTTTTTATGTTTTCCACAGGACTAGCATAGGCAAGAATTCTTGATTGCTCTTGTCTCTCTGGTTCTTTCATTCTAAATATCATCAAAGAATTCTTAATTGCTCCTTGATAATGTTTATACAATTTCCCTCTATTAACATAATGAAAGATTCTTGATTGCCTTTCGTTTCTTGGCTTCATTTCATCTTATTTCAGCTTCAAAGTGGTTCTGTGTTTAACTATCTTGCTCTGTAGTTTTCTTATTGCCAAGGAAACCATATCCAGAGGTTCATTTCCATTAGACTCCATCAACCCAATGGTCTAAACTTCCCTCAACTCACTGCCTTGTTCTATTGAATGTCATCTTCCAAACACCAAACAAAACTTGTACCTAATAACTAGCCTAAGATACAATCAAACAAATCCAAATCACAAAGAGAGGGCCCTCTCTGGTTGCAAATTGGCTAGGATTTCTTACTGAAAGATTGGTTAGTGGTTACCTTGGCCGTATTCCCTCCTGGAGCCAGGGAACAACCTGAGCGATAACATCATTGGCGACTCCACTGGGGAACTCAATCAAGGAAAGATTAGTTTCCCTACTTTAAACATATTCAAGCAAAAATACTAGAAACAGATTTAGAAGCTGGCTCCAAAAAATAAAACTCGTTACACCAGATCCAATCCAGATCCTAATCCTTTAAATATCTTTGAAAATCCTAACCTAATCCCAAAAACCCTTAGGAGACAAGAAAGCTTACAAACTGTTGATTCAGACTTTGATATACTTCATCAAAACCTTACACAATCTGAACTTTCTCCTGGAAGAGTCATAGTTCCTTCTGTCAATACTACAGCTTCTCCAAGTTCTTCATCCACACCTCAAAGTATACTTTCCACTCCCCCATCCACTACCCATATTTCCACTCATGTCCCTCTTGTTCCAGCCCTCTTATTCCTTCCTGTTGTCCCATTTGTCCTTGTAAATATGGCCAACCGTTATGCCCCTTTGTAGTTTCCTGCCAATCCAGGGGCTATGCCCTAGGATTATCAAAGCAAGATCACCTATTTTGATGGTGCTAGTTCCTATACATCTCAACATCACACCAAGAAGATGCAGGATTATTTTGAGAATTATGAAATTGATGATGATGATGTGAGAATGAAAATCTTTGTCCAAAGCCTAACTGGTGATGTGAGGACCTGGTTTAGGACACTTGCTGCAAACTATATAGCCAACCTTGAGGCCCTATATCAAGCTTTTTTAAACAGATGGGAAAAGAAAAAAGACCCTTTACACATCTTAACTGAATATGACAATATAAAGAGGGGTCCACAAGAAACCGTTCAAGACTATTGTGCAACGTTCAATAATGTCTATAGTGCCATTCCTCAGAACCTCATACCTCCTCCTGACTTAGCCTTGATTAAATTCCCTGATGGATTTGACTCATACATGGCATATCAGCTGAGGGAAAGAGCCCCATTAAGCCTAGCAGACATGCAGAACGTGGCTGTTAGTGTAGAAGCAAACCTGATTGCCAAACAAAACCGGGCCAGAACTGAAAGAAGAACAACATTCAAGGAAGAACCTTCAGCATTTGAGCAAACATTAGATGCAATCATTAAAGGCATGGACAGATTAGGAGATAGAGTGGAGACTATTGAAAGAAAATCATCCTGGGAAGGACAACCAAGTAATTCGACAAGAATCCCAAACTTTAGAAAGAATCAAAACCCTACTGTTGGAAGAGTTGGTCCTGATCAGAATATCAGACCTCCATTTCAAGAGAATTATGCAGAAGCCTCAACCTCAAATGAACCTGTAGAGGACACACAAATTAATCTAATGGGTTTAAATGGTGATCAACAAATTTTCCTAACACAGGAGGATCAGGAAGCTCATAATTTAAATCAATTTCAAACTAAGTCTGGAGAATCATTTGATTTTAAAGAAGGCTATGATGCAGTAGTCTACAAGGTTCATAAACAATATAAATTGAGAAGTAGAACAGTAAATGTACCTAAAACTACGAACTGAAAGATAGCAAACAACCCAAGAAAGCTAAAGAAGCTTCTCTGCTCACAGAATTCACAGCTGAGACAAACCTAGACCCAAAGGAGCCCATCATAGAAGACATTTCAGGTCTAGAACCATCAAACACTCACCCATCTTCCTCTTCTTTTCCAAAAGAAGCAGTAAGTAGAGCAGAGGCAGTTAGTTACCTACAACAATCATGACAAAGAAACGAATTTGGACAACATAATAGAAAGGGAAAAGTCTGCCATCCACAATGCAAGAGTGCAAGTGGAAAAAACTTTCAACTTAGAAACAGAGATAAGTAAGATAAAAATAGCCATGCCATTGTCAGAACTGGCCAAACACGAAGTCTACAGGGAACAAATTAACAGATCACTGCAAATATCTGAAACTAGGGATGTAGTAAATGTCCTAGATGATCAACTAGAACTGTTTTTTGGTCCTGAAGTCAATGGAAAGACAGTGGATGGTGGAGTTCCTCCATTCTATGTGACCTTAAACATTCATGACAAAGTGTTACATAATGCAATGTTTGATTCAGGTGCTTCCCATAACCTAATGCCTAACTCAGTAATGGAAAAGCTAGACCTAGATATCACAAGGCCATACAAGGATTTGTTCTCATTTGATTCCAGCCAGGTCAGGTGTCTAGGCCTAATCAAAGATCTTTGCGTATCCTTAGTCCAATATCCAGCTAAAACAATCTTGATGGATGTGGTGGTAGCTGATATCCCACCCAAATATGGCATGCTATTATTTAGATCTTGGGGTGCAAAACTTCAAGGATCTTTGCAACTAGATATGTCATATGCCACCATTTCAGTATTTGGCCATCCAAAGAGATTATACCAGGAAACACTGATGAAATATGTGGTTAGTAGTCAGGAGAAGCCCCAAAACTTCCCCATCTATTCCATACACTCTGAGATGGATTCATTTATCTTATACAATGCTGACATGTGCTCCAAAACTGAAGTCAAACTCCTAGAAGCAACATAGACAATGAACATAAATGAACAATCAAGTGACCAACCCAAAAAAGTTGTTGATGAGATTGAAGTAACAAGTGAACCAGACATATCCAACCAGCTATAAAGTTCAAACTTATTGCCCACTAAACAAGTCCCCAAAACTGCTGAGACAAGTGTTGATCAGGAAATTTTATGGTACTTAGAGTTTGATGGATTGGTAAACAAATTGGGAGCAGGGGTAGGGATTTGGATACACAACATACAAAATGACCATGCTCAGGGTCATGCATATAGGCTAAATTTCAAGTGCACAAACAATATGGCCGAATATGAATCCCTTTTGCCGGGGCTCAAATTAATTAGAAGTCTAGGGGTCACCAAGATTTCAATTCTAGGAGACTCAATCTAATAATACAACAGATAAAGGGAAACTTTGTCACAAATGATCCTAGACTAAGGGTTTATAGAGGTGCAGCTATGGAAATACTAAACACCTTCCTGGAATCACAACTCACTAAAATTCTAAGGACACACAACCTACATGCACATAGTTTGGCAACCTTTGCCAACACTTGTAAACTACCTTTTGAGCCCAATCACCACTTCACTACTGAAATCAAACACAGACCTGCTGTCCCAGACAATGTGAAAAATTGGCAAGTATTTGAGAATGACACCCAAATCAATAACTTCCTCACTTTAGAAGAAGAATTTTCAAGCATCAACATAGACACAAGCATTATTGATGATCAACAACAAATTGACAAAGTTGAGCCAAATATCTCCGCTGAAGCAGCAAATTTGATTTTGAATCCACCAATTTTTAATCACAGAAAGCTGCAAGAACTCAAACAAATGAGCTTTGATGAAATGATTGAGGAAGAAACCGAAGTAATTGAGCTCAAGGACAATGTCCTACCCATAGGCCTAACTCCCTTAGAAGATATATTTGACTCAAATGACATTCCAAGAAAACCAAAAATGCAACCACTGAATGCAGAAATTGAGGACTGCAATATTGGAACTATAGAAAATCCCAGAATGGTAAAACTGTCCAAAATTTTGCCTCCTGATAAAAAACTGAAATACATTGAGTTGTTTAAAGAGTTCCAAGATGTCTTTGCATGGAGCTATGAGGATCTCAAGTCCTATGACACATCTGTTATCCAACATACAATAACCTTGAAAGAAAACCAGAAACCTTTTAAACAAAAGCTGAGGAGGATTAATCCAGTCCTCCTTCCCCTTATTGAAAAAGAAGTCATAAGAATGTATCAAGCTGGAATAATTGCACCTATTAGATTTTCCGAATGGATTTCAAATCTAGTGCCCACTAGAAAGAAAATTGGAGAGATAAGGCTTTGTGTTGATCTGAGAAACTTGAATAAAGTCTCTCTCAAAGACCACTACCCCTTACCCAAAATGGATCACATTTTACAGAGGGTAGTCGGTGCTTCAAGGATTTCATTATGAGATGGCTTCTCAGGATTTAATCAAATTCTAGTGCACCCAGATGACCAAGATAAAACGGCCTTTACAACACCCTGGGGAACCTTCAAATATGTCAAAATGCCTTTTGGACTCAAGAATGCAGGAGCAACATTTCAGAGGGCAATGGACATAGCTTTTGCTAAAGAGAACCATGACTTTTTAGTAGTATACCTTGATGATCTTACTGCTTTCTCAAAATCATACCAAGAACATTTAGATCATTTAAGGCAAGTGTTCCTAATTTGCAGAAAATATGGCATATCATTGAACCCAAAGAAATCATTATTTGGCCTGGAAGAAGGCAAACTCCTAGGCCACATAATTTCTAAATATGGAATAAGAATAGACCCAGACAGAATGCAGGCCATCCTTCAAGTTCCTCACCCAAGAAACATCAAAGAATTGGAAGCCTTTCTAGGGAAAATCAATTTCCTCAGAAGATTCATTCCCAATCTGGCCGAACTAATTAGGCTGTTGAATAATATGCTTAAGAAATATTCTAAAGTCAAATGGACAATAGAAGCTAAGTAAGCCTTCGAGGAAATCAAAATAGCCTTAACAAAAACTCATGTTCTTACAAGCCCCATGTTTGATAAAGATTTCATAATCTTTTCCTTTGCATCTGAGCATACTATTGTTGTTGTCCTATTGCAAAAAGATGACCAAGGATGTGAGAAGCCCATTGCATTTTTCAGCAAAGCACTTAGAGATGCCCCACTCAACTACCAAATCATGGAGAAGCAGGCATATTCTCTTGTGAAGGCCATAAAGGACTTTAGAATTTATATCTTGTACTCTCACATAATTGCCTATGTTCCAAATGCAGTGGTCAAAGATATTCTTACTCAAGAAGGAATTGAAGGTAAAAGGGGCAAATGGATAGCCAACATTCTAGAGTATGACATTGAAATCAAGCCGACAAAACTCATAAAAGGACAAGGGCTAGCCAAATTAATGACTAAAACCAACTTTCAAGCCCTAGACATCAATGAACTTGATAACGAATAGGAGATGGCGACTCCACAGATCAATCAAGCCTTTTTACAATCACCTTGGTACACTGATATATGTTTTGTATTGTTAAACCTGCAAGCTCCTCCAGGGTTATCCAGAACCAAAAAGAGATTCTTGAAAATGAAAGCTTCAAATTTTTTTATTATGAACAATGTTTTATTTTGGACAAATTATGAAGGAGTTTTGCTCAATTGCCTAGTTCAGGATGAAACTGAAAAAATACTCAAGGAGTTTCATGCAGGGGACTGTGGAGGACACCTATACTAGAAATCCACAGCTGACAAGATTCTAAGAGCTGGTTTTTATTAGCCCTCCCTTTTTACTGATGTGAGAAAATTTGTAGTTTCCTGCCATAAATGCCAGGTCTTTGAAGGCAAGAGGAAGCTGTTGCCCTTGCCCCTCAAACCTATTTCAACTGAAAGGCCTTTTCAACAATGGGGTTTAGATTTTATTGGAGAAATTCATCCTTCCTCTTATGGACAACACAAGTGGATCTTGACTGCCACAGATTACTTTACCAAATGGATAGAAGCCATCCCTTGTAGGCAAGCCAATGACTCAATCATCATGCAATTCTTAGAAACCAATATCCTGTCTAGATTTGGATGTCCAAAAAATATTATTATAAACAATGATGCTGCCTTCAAGTCCAAAAGAATGATCAGTTTTTGTCACAAATACCACATTACCTTAGGTCATTCCACAGCTTATTACCCTCAAGGTAATGGCCTAGGAGAGTCATCTAATAAAAGCTTGATTAACATAATCAAGAAGGTCCTAGAAGAGAATAAAAAGAATTGGCACAAAAAACTTGTGAATGCACTATGGGCAGACAAATTGACCACAAAAAGATTTATTGGGACCAACCCATATGAATTGGTTTATGGAATAAAGGATGTGTTCCCCTCATCCTTGAGAACCCCTGTGATCAAATTGTTGCAAGAGTTACAAGTAGAACCCAATGCAATCCAAAGGAGAATCAATCAGACTATTCACTTGCAATAGACTAGAGAGGAAGTATATCAAAGAACTCAGATTCTGTTAGACAAACTCAAGAAAATTTTTGACAAAAGAACAAAAGCTGAAGACTTCTTCATGGGAGACAAAGTACTAAAGTGGGACTCCAGAAGAGAAGATAAAGGAAAACATGGCAAATTTGATTTCCTATGGAGAGGCCCTTTTGTCATTCAGGCTGTGCAAGGAAACAACACCTATTTTTTGAAGAGTTTAGATGACACAGAATTTCAAGAAGGCCCAATCAATGGACAAATGCTCAAACATTATTTTGACCCTCCTTGTTAAAACACAAGAAAAGAGTAGTTTGTACATAAAAGGTGTTTACTTTAGCAGTTCCATTTCAGCAATAGGATAGGAGATATGATGCAACAAATATTTGAGAAGGAAAGCCAATAGATATACCATCCTGAATGTTCATTTTTGCAATACTACTTTTCCAATGTTCTATATTGATTGTTGATGAAAAACCAAGTCTGATCAACCTCCAAAGACAGAGTTACACAAAGGTTCAAATCAGCTTATGAGAAATCCATCCATGCCACAAAGGTCCAGTTGGTTAACTTGCAGCAGAAGGAAGTTTTATAAACACAACAAGAAATAGGAATGAGGCCATCTGACCTGTTGTTCTTGACTTTTTCCTTGAAAAAGCCATGCCCAAGTGGAGCCACTGTTAGGTGCCTATACCAATAGGTGTCATTTTTCATGATTGACTATGGAAATGCCAAATATGATCATCCTTTTCATGCTGCAAAGGTTCCATATTATCAACAATCAAGATTCAGATAAAAAGAAAAGAAAGCAATTCCAAGGGAGGACCAGGTAAATGCCTTGATGACACATGCAAACAAGGAAGTGCAATTATTGATTTTCTTACAGGTGATGAATAGCCAGACAATGCAATCTTGGCTAGTTCATGTTTAAATTTCTTGTTTTAGAATAGAGAAGGAATATCTATCCAAACAATTCAAGCTTGGAAGATGAGTAGATAGGTAGAGAAATTAAGGAGCCCAACTGCTTAATCTAGGCTCTTGGAACAGATAAGGGTACATTTAGATAGGAGGACAGTCAAAAGAAAAGAGGACAATCAGGGTTTGCTAGTCCAAATGCACCCAATCCAAAGGAAGAAAAAATGCTAGGTGTATTAGGCTGGGTAGGCAGGTTGAGGTTGCAGAAGCAAGGTTATAATCACTTTTTGTCTTGTCAAGAAAGACTCATCTCATCAATGACATTGGTACCATGGCAGTTGTTGGACTGCAGAACAATGGAAGCATGACTAATTTCCCCATCATTCCCCCAGAAATCTGTTACTAACATCCCCTCAAGGACCTTGGGATCTGCCCAATAGTCCTGTTTCACTTCATTCTAGGAGAAGTGTTAAGTCAAACTCTGAGTTTACTTAAGGAAAAGAAGCCACATTTCTTGTGTAAAAATCATTATTCCATACTCCTTTCATTTTCTTATGTCTAAGTTTTCACTTTACAAACTTAGCATCTATCCATGCAGTTTCAATCCATAAAGTCATATTAAGATTTAACTTTATTATTTTAGCTCCCTTAAGTATTTCCCCATCCCTATCATACAAAAACTATATAAAAAACCCAAAAAATCTAAATATCCCTACCCATTGGCAACTATAGCCATATAACAGTTTCGGGGGATTATTAAGTTCATTTGGGACTTTAATAATAGCCCTTTCATGTGTAAACCATCGGGTTTATTTAACCTCAGGTTAAATAAATAACCAGAGTTGAACCCCCCTCCTAAACCATACTAATAACCCCGCGCACATATATATAATGGGTTTAGTTTAACATTTGGTTAAACTAATAACCAAACCCGCACTGTATAGAGTACATAAAACCCATAACCAAAGTTTAAAACCCGCCCGAAACCTTTGAAAAATTAAGGTTTATCGTATGCACTCCTCTGCTAAAGCCTGATCACATCACCCTCTCGTTCACCGTCACATTGCCCCCCACAGATTCGACGGTCCTAATCCATATCGGACGTGCCCCGACGACGGGACGTTAGTACCCGATGGTTGACGGTTTCACTGTCGTACACAGGGACACCTGTTTCCCTCTGATTGCATCAGGCCGCCTCTGACAGATACCGCCCCTGTACCAAAGGCGGTCCGATGGAAACCGCTTACCACTCTGTCCTTCTGCCTACATCACCGCATGACGTTGCATCCACGTCTCCCGCCAATGCCCTGCACCTGCGCCACATCATCTGCTGACATCACCCCCCTGCCACCATGTCATGTGCCACATCATCATCCACGTCAGCTGCCACGTCATCCTCCATACCCGCTACGTGACAAAAAAATATGTCATGATGACGTCATCCTCGAAAAGCGCCAAAAGCTCTAAAATATCCAAAATTCGTTAAAAAGTCGTGAAAACGACTATTTTCGTTTATTTCTATTTGTTGCGCCTGCGAAGAATGTGCATGTGATTTTACATCCAACCCACCTCCAGAAGCTGCACAGTCCACCAACCTGCAAATTCGCTTCGTAGCTCGACTCCACAGCTCGAGGCACCCCTGCTAGATATCCTCTGCGCCATAAAAACAGGTATTTACCCACAATTGACCCATAAATCCTGTTTTTTAGAAATTTCGCCATTAAAATTGACCGAGGAGCTCAAATTCATACTAAAAGGCACTCCAGCCCCTGAAATTCCACCTGTAAATTCACTAGCTAACCCCTTGTTCAAAAGCAACCCGACAAACTTGCCGTTCTCTACAAATTCCGCCATTAAAACACATTTCAAGGTCGTTTTCACCAGTAGAATCTGTAAACTGCCCATGCATCCACACCCTTTGTCAAAATCCTCTGCAAAATTTCGCTTGTTTGGTTAAAATTCAATCCCATTCCCCCTGCAACTTACTCACGTAGCTTGCAATCCAGCAAATTTATGTAAAAAACCCTGCCAGACCCTGTAACAATTGGTCTAAAAACCATAAATTTTACACACTGAGGTCAGTTTGAGATAAAAATTAGTCTCTATAATCCTGACAAAAGTGTCAGAGCCAGAGTCTTATTACCTGTTGCTGCATATACCTATATTACAATCACAACACAAATAGTTGAAAGATGGAGGCTCCAGTGGCTCTCAACATTGCTCCTCTGAATGCTCCACACATGGATTTAGAGTGGTTACCTTTGGAAGACAGGGACTTCCAGATCAAGGATATGATGGGCCTCAAGTCTCACCTTAAAACTGTGTGTCACTTCAGAAACAATCACAGAAATAACACTGATATCCTGGGAATCTAGCAATCTAGTATGCCCATCTACTACCTCCCATCAGTCAATGTGCTGCCTGACTTCATTCATCTGTGTCATGCAAACTATGACCCCACACAGAGATAAATCCTCACTCCAGATGGGTCTGTACTGTTCTACATCACTCCTCAATCCATAAATGAAATGCTGAACTTTGAACCACCACAGCCTCTGGTTCCTCTTACAATGAAGCGCTTGCTTACTAAGGGTGCAAAACTCTCTAGTTTAGAAATATCAAGGGTAGGCTAGTTGTTCATGCAGCCACAGTGCCAGGCCAATCACCCTCCACCCTATCATCAAGTCTCATTCAATGAAACAGGCAGGCTCCTGGTAGATATGATTTCCTACATTCTATGATGCAAAACAGGAGAATTTGTGGATGAAACTGTGTTTCTGCTACTAACCATGTTCACTCAAGGACAGCCCCCTGCTGTCATGTATGACTATGCCACCTTCATAGCAAACAAAATACATGAGAAATTCATGATGATGGAGAGAGAAAGAGTGTTTAAGTATAGTTCCTACATTTACCATCTGCTGTTGTACTATCACCCTGATAGTTTCAAAGTTCCTCTCAAGAGACTAGACTCAAAAGGAGAGAGAAGATCTGTTATCTTCTGGACCTCAGTTTTCCATGAAGTCCACCTCTCTCCCTACACATATTGTGATTTTGTGGACATGTTCATCTACCCAGCCACTTGCCTATTGATGATGACTCCTCCTAGCAGGCTCACTGCTGAAATGCAAAGAATTCTACATCTTTCAAAGGGCTACAGCATTGGTGATTGGTACTTCTACCAAAACCACACAGTGATCCAAATTTATGGGTGTGAGTTGCCTCCCTATAAGCTGCCAAGATATGTCCCCATGAGACTTTTTGCCTTGGAATATTTCAGGCAATTCAGTAGTGCTGATTTGACTCATTTCCATGGGAAAAACAAGAAAGCACAGCTTAAAATCAGACATCAATTGGGTCCTTTTGTTTTCAATAAAAGGGAAGAAGCCTAGAAGGATGCAAACAATATGCTAAGCGCAGAGCTTATGCTGAAACAAAGCTTCTTTTGGGCACCATATGACCCTGAACATTTCATAAGCCTTAGAAGAATTAAACACATGCTTTTAGGATATGTGCACCAGCCAATCCCCCAGATTGAACAATATGCTAATCGACAAGAATGGGTAGAGGGCACATTAGATGATGAAGAGCTTACTGAAGAAGAAAGATTAGAAAAAGATATGAAAGAACATGAGAAAAGAATTGACCTGGAATATTTTGCACAGGTCACCTTCACACAGCCTCAACATATTGGAGCAAGCACATCAACTGCTACACCTCCACAACAGCAAGCTAAAGAAGCCATTTCACCTGCAGGGAAAGGCAAAGAAATTGAGCATTCAGAACAGCAGAGTACAATGGCGGAACAACAATCCATAAATCAAGAAAAGGGTCAAGAACAGGGCCCTTCAACCCAAATGAAGGCACCTGAAGTCCCTGTGCTACAAACCCCTCACAATGAAGAAAGAGCTAAAAAGAGGGATAGACCTGAAGATGCCTCCGTGGGGACACCTACAGACCAGCAAGGGGAAAAGAGACAGAGACTAAACCCCTATTCCGAGGAGGAATTTACTGAAGAAACCACATGCAATATCAGGGGTGAGGGAACTTCTGAACAGCAGATCCCTCCTGTTTTGGAAACATCAGCCAGCTCCTTTCAGCAGGAGCAAGAGAGACAAGCAGGTGGCGAGGTTTCATCCTCCAAGTAGCATACCCAGTAGGGCTCGGATATCAAACAAGCATTCACTTAGATCAAAGCTAGAAATGCACCAATAAGGTTTCAACTTTACAATCAATTGATGAGAATGGCACCTACAAATCAACAAAGACTGATGGTAGCCTATGACATGCAAGCAGGGAAGATGACTCTTAGTCACTTCAGACCCACTGTACAACAGCCACAGTCAGTTGTAGACTATATTAGAACCAATCTGGAGGTCCTTGCCAAAGACATCCATCCAATAGACCAGATTGAGTTGCATAAATAGGCTGGAGAAATGGTATACTCCACCCTAGCAGATAAGGCTCTAATGGCCCATAGATTGCAAAATTCTTTGTATAATACTTCTGCCCAACTAGAGTTGGAGAAAGCCTCCTCATTGGCCAAGGATAACATGATAAAATCCTTGGAAGAGATCATTATAGAGTTGGGACATGATCCCAAGGATCCCAAAGGTGCACAGGCCTTAATCAGGAAAAAGCAGGAAGACATAACAGCCTTGAGAAGACAATTAAAGTTGCCAACTACCATACATCCTCAAACTACAGAGGTGGCACAACAACAGGAAGTAGAGGATGTGGTCAGGCTGCTTATGAGGATGAACCAAAGGCTGTTGGACACAGAAAAAGCTCTAGAAGAGGCTCAACAAGGGAAACAGCCAGACTTGGCCCCTCAACCATCCCAAATAGCTCCAATAATCACAGCTCCTCCAACAGTCACTACAGCAGCAACTCCCGTGGATCTAGCTTCAGTAGCAGGTGCCTCAACTTCAGCAGCGACTACAACAGAAGCAATACAAGAGTCCAGCTTGAGCATGGAAGCTATGATGAAAGAAATAAAGGATTTGGAGTTACAAATGGCAGAAATGAAGGAAACCAAGGAAAAACTAGCCAAGATTGAGGCTAGTTATGACAAGTCAAAGATGACTGTAGCTGAAAAAACCAGGGAAGTGATGGCTTTAGAGAATAAGATAAAGGCCTTGGAGAAGGACCTCACTCTCCATAGAACCCTAACTGAAATAAAGACAATTTTATGGGATAATATTGGCAAAGTTATTGTTGATCAGTGGATAGCTATACAAACCATTTTTTATCAGATAGAATTGATAGGAGTTGCTCAGTATGAGACTCAAAAGGCCAGGGTATTATTGGCCAATAAACCTGAGCAGGCCAACCAGATGATCCATTTTTTGAATACTCATACCGGTGAACAGTTAGCATCCCTGGACATTCATAACAGAACAGAAACTATTTTAAGAGTCAAAAAGGTGCCAACTATGAGAAATTTTGTGCAGAGAATAGAAAGAAAATGCCAGGAAATGCAGGCAGATATAGAAGCTTTCAGATATAGAAGCTTTCAGATATAAATTGACAATGTTATAAAGAAGAGGTCTACCTAGCCTGGTCACTAGCAGTGGGAAGCTGTTAAAACAAGAACAATATGCTCCTAGGTTAAATACCTATGTACAAAATCAGATTACAGCTTCATCAAGCAGCACAGAAGAGACAGTCCCTCCCACAGGGCAAAGTTTATATGATAGGCTGGAAGATTTGTTTTTTATTGAGCATAAGGTAGCACATCTTTTTCATGTCTGGCCCAATTATTACAGGTACACTGAAGCCGATGAGATATTGATTAAATTAAGAAAATATCAGTTACCAATGGATCAGTGGTGGCAGAGCATGCTTGAAATCCTACCAAAATAAAGTTGAGTTCTCCCTTTTTGAAAAATATTCACATTTCATCTAAAAGGAAGTGTCAGGGAAAATCAAATCGACTGAGGAGAAGATTCGCGCCAAAGGATAAAGCAGGCTCAGACACAGGTAGCAAAGGACAACACAACAATGACAGCACATCAGGAAAGTGCTCATCAACCGACTATCAGAGTCAAAGGGTCAACATCAAACAGGACACCTACAGTAGCCATTAAAGCACATTTATTTCCTTAGTTATTGTTGCGCAGTTTTTTCCACATTAGTTATGGCTCCTGCCAGAGTAGATGGATAAATTTATGTCCAGATATTTCCCTATGGGATATTCTGTAAACTTCTATAAATACTTGCAAAAGAGATGTATTATTTTTGGTTGGTGAATATCATTCTGGACTTGCGTTGTATGTTTTTGGAGAACTCTTCAGGAATAAAATTTGCTAGAATGCTTTGATGGTGAACTTACTGGTTGTGGGATCAATGGAAAAAGGATATATTGCAGAATTCTCGTGTTAATACATGAACCAATAAGTCTTCTTTACTCTTATGTTACTGTATTTGTGTCTTATTTATCATCTAAATATCATGCTCTAAGTTACAGGAAAGAAGGATAACCCAGAATTTACTTTGTTGTACTTTGTGTTCAATTCCTGTAATTTTTTATGTTTTCCACAGGACTAGCATAGGCAAGAATTCTTGATTTCTCTTGTCTCCCTGGTTCTTTCATACTAAATATCATCAAGGAATTCTTAACTTCTCCCTGATAATGTTTATACAATTTCCCTCTGTTAACATAATGAAAGATTCTTGATTGCCTTTCATTTCTTGACTTCATTTCATCTTATTTCAGCTTCAAAGTGGTTCTGTGTTTAACTATCTTGCTCTGTAGTTTTCTTATTGCCAAGGAAACCATATCCAGAGGTTCATTTCCATTAGACTCCATCAACCCAATGGTCTGAACTTTCCTCAACTCACTGCCTTGTTCTATTGAATGTCATCTTCCAAACACCAAACAAAACTTGTACCTAATAACTAGCCTAAGATACAATCAAACAAATCCAAATCACAAAGAGAGAGCCCTCTGTGGTTGTAGATTGGCTAGGATCTATAATTGAAAGATTGGTTAGTGGTTACCTCGGCCGTATTCCCTCCTGGAGCCAGGGAACAACCTGAGTGATAACATGTTAATATTAAAATTTCAGATGAAGATAAGTGCATCAATTTGTCATGTTCGCTACCAGATTAGTGGGATAGTATGGTTATTGCAATAGGTAGCAATGCAACTACCTTGCAGTTTGATGAGATTGTCTCATCCTTGCTGATGAAGGAGATGAGACAGAAAAATATGGAGAGCCAGAATGGTAATGCCTTGTCTGTACGAGGACAGTCCCAGAATAGAAACAAAAATAAGTCATCATGTGGGAGATCTAAATCTAGAGGGAGATCTAAATCTCTAGGAAAACCTATAAAGGTGGTGTGCTAGAAATGCAGAAAGGAAGGGCACTACAAAAGGGACTGTAAATCTAAAGCTCCCGAGAAAGGAAAGGGATTTGATGATGCTCCTTTTGTAGAGGCAAAAACTACCTAAGATGAAGGTGGGGATGTGTACTTGGCTTCTTCAAGTACACATGTACATCATGAGGCATGGTTGATTGACTCAAGTGCATCCTTTCACTTCACTCCCCATAGAGAGTGGTTCTGTGAGTATGAGAAATAAGATGGCATTGATGTCTTCTTAAGGGATGATAGGAAGGCTAGAATCATTGGTCGCGGAAAAGTAAAGTTGAAGTTGTAAGGTGGAAGGGTTAGAACACTTTTGGGTGTTTTGCATATTCCTGCAATGACCAGAAATCTGATTTTTGTAAGCAAGTTGGATGATGCAAGTGTAAAAACCGTGTTTGAGAAAGATACCTGCAAGATGGTTCGCGGAGCACTGGTGTTGATGCAGGAAGTTTGGATTGGAACTTTGTACATGTTGCAAGGTAGCATTGTTATTGATGGGTGCAACACTTCCGTGGTTCCTGAAAGTGGAGTAGAAAATCTAGTGGTCTTTGGAGAAAAAACCATGTTGTGGCATCAAAGTCTTGGACATATTGGAGAGAAGGGCCTTTGAGTACTTCATGGTAAAGGTATCGTAGAAGGTATGACTAATAGCTCTCTAGATTTTGACGTTTGTGAAAATTGTGTATATGGGAAGTAGAATCGCGTGAGTTTCCCCTCTCGTGGTAAGAGGGCAAAACATATATTAGAGCTTGTGCACAGTGATGTGTTTGGACCTGTGAAGGTTCCATCACTGGGTAAGTCTATGTACTATGTATCATTTATAGATGACTTCTGTTAGCTTCCTATACCAATAGGTTTCATTTTTCATGATTGACAGTGGAAGTGCCAAAAATGTTCATCCTTTTCATGCTGCAAAAGTTCCATTTTTGAAGAATTTCACAGTTAAGGGAGGGCCAAACAGCTTAATCTTGGCCTCCCTAGGTTTAAATTGCTTGTTTTAGAAAATAGAGAAAGAAAATCTGTCCAAACTGTTTAAGCTTAGCAGATTACTAGCTAGGTAGAGAATGAAGGTGCCCAACTGTCTAATTTGGGCCCTTGGAAGCAATAAGGATAGTTTTTAGATAGGAGGGCAGTTAAAAAGAAAAAAGCAATCAGGGTTTGCAAGTCTAAGTGCACCCTTCCTGAAGTAACAAAAAATGCTAGGTGTATTAGGCTGGGTAGGTAGCTTGAGGTTGCAGAAGCAAGATCATCTTCAGTTTTGACCTTAACAAAGAAAGCTCATCTCATTAGAGGTAGGAGTACCAAGGCAGTGTTTTGATGGCAAAATTCTGAAGCATGTCTAACCCCCCTCACTCCCCCCAAAAAAATCTCTAACTAACATTCCCCTAAAGGACCTTGGGACTTCCCCAACAAGTCCTGCTTTTAGCTCATTTGCGTGAAATATCAAGTCAAGTTTTGACTTTCCTCAATGAAAAGAAGCCACATTTCTTGTGTAAAATCATTTCTCCATATCCTATTCAAATCACATATCTAAGTTCCAGATCTTGAATTTGGCATCATTTCCCTTACATTTCCATTTCACCAAGTCATATTAACTCCTAATTCTACTATATAACTCCCTAAGTACTTTCCCATCCCTATTTGCTATTAAAACTATATAAAATCCCAAAAATATTACATATCCCACCCTATAGCACTATAGTTATGTAACATGGTTTGGGAGATATTGGTCCATTTGGGACTAATATAAACCCTTCTGCGTCCTAACCCGGAGTTGCTTTAACCCCTGGTTAAAGTAATAACCATGGTCCCCCTCCTTCATCTATAAACCTAACCCTCCCCCTCTGCGTGCATTGTTAATGGTTTGCTGTTTAAAGGTTTAAAAACATTAAACACAAACCGGCGCACATAACCCGCAAAACCCAAATGAAAACCCACTTCATTAAAGTTTTCCCTCCGCCGTATTAAACAAACAATAAAATAATGCCGCGAGCCCCGTCCCTAACCATCTACCGTGTTAAATAACTCGCCAACCGTCCGATGGCCAGCACCCCAGATCTACGGTGGGTGGGTCTTTTCCTGCCCCGATGTGCCGAGGGTTAACATCCGGGAGATGGGCGGTTTTCCTGCCGTACTCCCACCACGCGTTGCCCTCCCGGCTGTGTAGGAGCCTCCTCCTCCCAAACCACTTCTGCACAAAAGCGGTGCGATAGAAACCGGAAACCGCTCACCCCCTTGTGATGTCGGCGCCACATCTTCCCATGACGTCACCTCCGCTCCGCCGATGCTCTGCCACGTTACCGCCATCTCATTCCTTTCCCACCCACGCCCTACCACCGTGTCATTGCCACGTCACCGCCCTGTCAAATGCCATGTCACCCATCCATACCCGGAACCCGCCAATGATGTCATGCTGACGTCATCGCGGAAAAGTGCCAAAAGCGCGAATATGTCAAAATTTTTATAAAAAATCGCGTTTTCGACTGTTTGTTAGTCATTATTCATTGGTCTTTGTGGAGAGTTGTTGCCACTTTTTTTACCATTTTCACTCCCAAAGCTCGAAATTGACCAACCAAGCTGCTGCAGCTTGAAATTCGACTCTATAGCTTGCCATTGCACCAGCTTGTCCACCCTCGGCGCCGTTTTAACTAGGTATTTGCCAACTTTCTCCCCCCTTCGCCCCTATTCTTCCATTTTTCTCCATTGTACATGCTGTAAACCTGCAAATTTCCTCAATTACCAACTTTGTTGCGCCTAAGACTTCACCAAAATCCACTGGTAAGCCTTCGCCTCAAAAGCAAACCTGTAAACCTGAGCCCGTTTGCATTTTTACCGTCGAACTCCGTTTAGAGCTCGACCTCCAGACAAAGTCTTGCAGCAGCTCAGCGTTGCCGAATTTCACCTCGTTCCATTGAAAATATCAGTCCATTGAAGCTTTAATTATCCCTTTCCTCTCCGCATTTCTCCCCACAGTCCCTAAATCCAGAGAGTTCATTAAGGAGAAGGGAAGTTGGCCCAAAAACTTTGCAAATTGCCTTTTTCATCATAGTGCCAAGCAGTCAAGCTATTGTTACATTTGGGTTCAGTCCCAGGTTCCTCTGCTAGTCATCACAAGCAAGTTCGTTTAATCAGTTGTTGCTTTAATCTTCCTTCTAAGTTCAAACATTGAAAAGTTCCATAATGGCCACTCCATCAGCTCTAGACATCACTCCCATGAATTCACCAAACAAAGAGCTTGAGGCAATGGCCCTGGCTGACAGTGATTATCTTATTCAAGATCTAGTTGGGGACAGGAATCATTTGCATACCTATTGCCAGCTAAGAAACAACTTCCTTAACAACTCCGACATGTATGGAATATGGGAGTCCAATTTGCCACATTATTTCCTCCCTTTTGTCAATGTTTTTCGAGAGATTATTCACTTGTGTGCTGCAAATTATGAACCGAAACAGAGGGTTGTCAAGTCTCCATCTAGGAGCATACTTTTCTATATCACTCCTGACTCCATCAACCAGATGTTAAATTTCAAACAAACGCAGCTACTATATCCTTTCTCCATGAAGCACTTACTGGAAGATGCCTCATGTCTCCTTGCTCCCAATATTGAAAGAATTGCTAAGACATTTATGAAGGCAGATTGCCAACCTAAGGAGCCACCTCCATTCCTATATGTCCATTTCAATGAGGTTGGCAAGCTACTAGTAGACATGATATCCTATGTGTTAGGCTTCAAATCAAGTGAACATGTGGATGAGACAGTGCTGGTTCTGTTGTCTTCCTTCAACCAAGGGCAACCTCTTTCTATCAAGTATAACTATGCCAAGTTCTTAGCAAACAAAATTCATGACTAGCTCACAAATCTAGATAGGGAGGGAGTCTTCAAGTATTCCTCATACATCTACCATTTGTTCATGTATTATCAGTCTAAAAGCTTCCAGTGTCCCATCAAGAAATTAGGTTCAAAAGGAGAAAGAAGATCTGTTGTCCTCTGGTCATCAGTATTCCATCAAGTCCAGCATTCTCCATACTCTTACCATGAGCTCATTGACCAATTTGTCTATCCAGTTTCCTACCTCTTAATGAAAGCTCCTCCTCCTAGAATATCTTATGAGATGCAGAAGATATTGCAGCTATCTAAGAGCTACAAGTTAGGTGATTGGTATCTCTACCAGGATCACACTGTCATTAGAATCTATGGCTGTGAGCTCTGTCCTTACAGGCTCCCAAGATATGTGCCAATGAGGTTGTTTGCCTTGGAATACTACAGGCAGCTAATCAATTCAGATCTTACTCATTTTCACAGCACCAAGAAGAAGGCTCGCCTGAAATTTAAAGACCGCCTAGGCCCCTTTATCATGAACAAGAAGGAAGGTTGGCAAGATGTTGACCTAATACTGAAGGATCAACTTAAGTTGAAGAGAAGTTTATGGTGGGTCCCTTATGACCCACTTGGCTTTATTAGTGCCAGAAGAGTCAAATATAGATTGACACCCTATACACACTGCAAAATCCCACACATTGAACAATATGCTAATCAAGATGCGTGGGAACAAGGCACATTAGTTGAAGAATTCACTAAGGAGGAAATTATGGAGAAAAATGTTAAAGACCTTGAAAAAACTCTTGACTTAGATTCTTGTGAGCGGGTAACATTCAAGTTGCCATAGAAAATTGGAGAGAGCACATCAGCTGCTGCAGCTGCACAACCCAGACAGGCACCATCTTCATCAACAACATGTACAACAAAAGGCAAAGAGCCAATGGACATAGAACAGGTGACTACAGAGTTGCCTGCTACTTCAATGGAGCAGTCCCAAGAACAGGCTCCTCCACACCAAAGAGAGGCACCCCAAATACCAGTTTTATAGACTCCTGCCCATGAGGAAAGAGGCAGAAAACATGACAGAGAAGATTCCACACCTGCCAGTGGATCTGCACAGCAGCCTAAATCTAAGAGGCAAAGAGTTGATTCTCTATCTGAGGAGGAAATCAGTGAAGAGATCTTTGAAATCCCAAGGAGAGACAGAGAGGGAAGCCGACAAACACCTACCAGCTCTTTCCAACAAGAGCTAGACAGACAGCATGCCATGGAGGTGTCTTCCTCCACACAACAAAGCAAGAGACCAGTTAGTGTCAAAGCCAGCTTCAAAGAGATCAAAGCTCAAAATGAGCTACTAAGAGTGCAACTATATGACCATTTCCTAAAAGCAACACCTGCCAAACAGGAAATATTGATGGCAGCATATGATATCAAGGAAGAGAAAATGATTCTCAGCCATTTCAAGCCCAAAGTTTAGCAGCCTCAGATAGCTACAGACTATGTCAGGACAAATTTACAGGTCATGGCCAAAGACATCCACTCCATGGACCAAATTGAGCTGCATAAGCAGACTGGTGAGATGGTCTATGCTACTTTAGCAGACAAGGCCACACTGGCTCACGAATTAAAAGAATCATTGAAGAACACTAACACTCAGTTAGATTTGGAAAGAATGTCCTCCACAGCTAAAGACAACAAAATGAAAACATTGGAGGACATTATTGTTGACCTAGGACATGATCCTAAGGATCCTAAGGGTGTAAGGGCCCTTATGAAGAAGAAGGATGATGATATTGCTGCATTGAGAAAGCGATTGAGGTTGCCTCCTACTGAACACCCTCAAACTGCAGAATTAATGCAAGAGAAAGAAACTGAAGATACATTAGATTTGTTGATAAAAATGAATCAAAGAGTAATCCAGATGGAGGAAGAATTAGAAAGAGCAGCCCAAAGTAAGTATGGAGAAGCAACCTCCCAACCACCTACAACAGTTCCAGCTAATGTTCCTGTTCCTCCTACACAGCCAGCAGCAACCCCAGAAGCCACATCAGCAACAACAACAGTAGCAACTACAACAGCATTTGAAACAAGCATGAGCATGGAAGAAATGATGAAAGCTGTCAAGGAGCTTGAGCTTCAAGCTACAGAGATAAAAGAGGCCAAAGAGAAATTTTCCAATCTTGAAGGAAAGTATGACAAATCTAAAATGACAGTAGCTGAAAAGACAAGGGAAATTAAGGCCTTGAATGAAAAAATTAAAGCCTTGGAGAAAGAGCTAGCTTTAGACAAAACCCTGATTGAAATAAAGAAGATTTTATGGGCCAAGATAAATCAGTCAATCACTGGCCAATGGAGGTCAATTCAGGCCATGTATGAACAGGTAGAACTAATTGGCAAAGCTCAGTTTGAAACTCAGAGAGCCAAAACAGCATTGGGAAACATGCCTGAGCAGCCCAACAAAATGATCAACTTCTTAAATCATCAAACCAGGGAAGAACTGGCAGCATTACAGATTATGAACAGAATAGATGCCATTCTAACAGCCAAGAAAGTGCTGAAATTAAGAAGTTTTATTCAAACTCTAGAAGCAAGATGTCGGGAAATCCAAAAGGATGTAGATAATTTTGAAATAAAGCTTGCAGCACTGCAGACTAGAGGATTTCCCAGCTTATTAACCAACTCTGGAAGGTTATTAACACGTGACCAATATGCAACTAGGCTCAATAATTATGTCACAAATCAGCTTACTACTTCATCAAGTTCTTCAGAACAAGCAGGACCTCCTACAGGACAGACTCTCTATGATAAGCTGGAAAACTTATTTCACATGGAACATGAAGTCAACCACCTGTTTGAGATGCCTCCTAATTATTACAAGTATACAGAAGCGGATGAGACACTCATCAAGATACAAAGGCATCAACTTCCTCCTGAAGATTGGTGGCAAGCAATGTTGGCCATTTTACGTAGGTGATATCGGTCTTTGGCCCCTTTTTCAAATTCTCAAATGCCATGTCAGCTACAGGTCAACAGTAAGCACCGGATAGAGCAGAAGAAAGAACAGGTGGAGCAGGTCTAATAAATTACAAGGCAAAGGGCTGGAACAACAAGCCCAAAAAGTGCGGATTTTGAAAACACAGCCCCAGCTGACTCAAATGGACTCAAAAGTCAACATTTTCTGACAGAAAAGAACAACTCTTACATTTGTATTTACTTCACCATTTACTTCTTCACCAACCGCTCCTTAGGAGTTGGTGAAAGAATTTATGAGTTAATAACTCATCCTCTAGATATTTTGTATCTCCTTTTTGTATATATATCCCCTCATAGAATGTATTTGGGGTTGGTTGATTAATTCACTTCATGAGAGACTCGCACTGTATATATGAGAATTTCTTTAATCAAAGACTGCTGAAAAGATTGGAGGACTGACTGTCTGCTGTGTTCAAATGGTTGAAGAGTGACTGTGGAATTCTTGTGCTGCTATGTGGGACAATAAGTTTTTCTTCATTCTATTTCATTTTATATATATGTTTAACCGTTATCGTATCATTGTCTAAATAACAGGAAAAATGGATAGCCTAGACTTTGCTTAACTGCACTCTATGCTCAATTTCTGTTATTTCTATATGTTTTCCTCTGAATTAGCTGTGAATGTGAATTCCTTTTGGCTCATATTTCCCCTAATTCACACATGTATGACAACTATCTAGGAATTCTTGACTACTCCTAGATAGAGCTCATTCACCTTCCCTCTGTTAAGTTGAAGGAGAGATTCTTAATTGCCTCTCATTCCTTAGCCCTCATTCCATTCTTATTTAGCCTGAATGTTGTTTCATGTATAGCTATCCTGCTTTATAGTCTCCTTGTGACCAAGAAAATGCACTAGCAGCCTTACTTCATGACTCCATGCCCAATGGTTTGAATCTCTTACACTATGCATGCCTCCCTACTTGAAGACCATTAATCATCCCACCAAAACTTAAATAAAACACAAAGAACTCCATAACTAGCCTAAAATCCTTCAAACAAAGCTAAATCCTAAAGAGAGACCCCTCTCTGATTGCAGGTAGGCTAGGACCTATAGTCCAAAGATTGGTTTGTGATTACCTCGGCGGTATTCCCTTGGGAGTCCAAGGGAACAACCTGAGTGTTAACAACTTCTCAAGGAATACATGGATTTATTTCATCAAGAAGAAATTTGAAGTCTTTGAAAAGTTTAATGAATTTAAGGCTCTGGTGGAAAACCAAACCGAGAAGAAGATAAAGGTGTTGAGGACAGATAACGGTGGAGAGTTTTGCAGTAAGGAATTTGAAGAATTCTGTAAAAAGTGTGATATAGCATGACAGAAGGCTACTCCATACACACCTGAGCAAAATGGAGTTGCCAAAAGAATGAACAAGACATTGATGGAAAGGACAAGAAGCATGCTCAGTGGTCCCGGGTTAGGATAGGAATTCTGGGCAAAGGCAGTGGATATAACATGTTACTTGGTCAACAGATCACCTTCATCAACATTGGAGGATAAGACTCAACAAGAGGTATGGACTAGTAAGAAACCCTCTCTTTCACATCTGGGGGTATTTGGATGTGATGCATATGTACATGTTCCAAAGGAGAAAAGAGAAAATTTGGATAGTAAATATGAAAATTGCATCTTTATTGGGTATAAGGATGGTTTAAAGGGTTATAAGCTTTGGAACCCAGTAATAAGGAAGGTTGTGTACAACCGAGATGTGGTGTTCAGAGAGGTGAAATATGTTATTAAACATGAAGTCCCATCAAAGGAGCATGAGAAGATAGAGTTTGAGCTAAAGGAGGAAGAATCAGACTCTACAGCAGAAGAGGAATCAAAATATGAAGAGCCACAAACTTCGGTTGTGAGAAGATCAATTCAAGAAAGAAGGTAGCCAAAAAGGTATATTCCATCTTTCTATTACTAATGTTGATCCTAGAACTGTGAAGGAAGCAGTAGATTTGGAGGATGGAAAGCCCTAGAAAGAGGCCATGGTGGAAGAAATGGCATCTTTGAACAAAAATGAGGATTGGGATCTGGTGGAGTTACCCACTGGAAGGAAACCCATTGGTAGCAAATGGGTGTTCAAGAAGAAGAAAAATGCAGAACAAAAGGTGGAGAAATACAAAGCTCAGTTGGTAGAAAAAGGTTATCCCTAGGTGTTGGGAATTGATTTTGGTGATATTTTTTCTCCTATTGCCAAGGTAGCTTCTATTAGATTACTTTTATCTGTTGCTGCTAATTTTGATTTTGAGGTAGAATAGATGGATGTGAAGACATCATTTCTTCATGGGGATCTGGAAGAAGAGATCTACATGAAGCAACCTAAAGGTTTTGTAGTGAAGGGTAAGAAAGAACTGGTATGCAAGTTAAAGAAGTCTCTATATGGGTTAAAACAGTCACCAAGGATCTGGTATCAGAAACTTGATACATTTAAATGAGGACTTGGCTTCACCAGAAGTAAAGCAGATCATTGTGTGTATTTTAAATTAATTGGTGACCATGTTATTTAACTAGTCTTGTATGTGGATGATATGTTTCTGGTTGGAAATGACAAAGAAATAATCCAGGATTTGAAGACCCAATTTTCTTCCAAATTCAACATGAAATATCTTGATGCTGCAAACTATATTTTGGGCATGGAAATTAAAAGAGATCAGTCAAAGAGGAAGCTCTTGTTAAACCAGAGGACAATACTACAGAGGTTTAATATGTAGGATAGTAAACCCGTGAAGGTTCCTATTCGTGTAGGTGTAAAGTTATCTGTTGAACAGTGTCCCAAGACACAAGAAGAGGAAGAGGACATGTCCCATGTTCCATATGCAAGTGCAGTTGGTAGCTTGATGTATGCGATGGTATGTACTAGACCAGACATTGCACATGTTGTGGGAGTATTGAGCAGGTTTATGTCAAAACCAGGAAAGGATCATTGCACAATAGTGAAGCGAGTTTTCAAGTATTTACATGGCATTAGTGATTATGGTTTGTGCTACCAAAGAATACCAAAATTGGACAGAGTTTTTGATATATGTGGCTTTGTTGGTGCAGACTGGGATGGATATATGGATTAGAGAATATATATAAGTGGGTATGTGTTTAACCTATTTGGAGGTGCAGTCAGTTGGATGAGTAAGAAACAATTTGTAGTGGCATTATCAACTAAAGAGGCAGAATACATGGTAGCCACTCATGCAAGCAAGGAAGCAGTTTGGTTGAAGAGATTGTGTTTAAGTATGGGGTTAGTACAGGGAGCTATAAGAATAGACTGTGATAGCCAAAGTGCAATTTTCTTGGCAAAGAAACCTGCTTATCATTCAAAGACAAAGCACATTGATGTTCAATATCACTTTGTGAGGGATATGATAGAAGACAAAAAGGTGTTGGTAAAGGTAGACACTTTAAAGAATATTGCAGATGCATTGAAAAAATCTGTGAGGTTTGAGAAGTTCTCTTGGTGTAGAGAAACAATGGGCATTGCAGGATTGGATAAATGACTAATCTCTCCTGTGGCCCGCTGTGGAAAGAAAAGAACAAGTGGGAGAATGCTGGGTTGTGTTATATTCTTTCCACGACTAGCCTACCTAGTTAACCCGGGGGTTAGAGGGGGGGTGAAGCCCACCCTTCATTGTGTCAATTGCGTAGTGGGGGGGTCACAGGGGGTTTGAGGGGGGCAGGTAGCCCCCCTCTATGGGGTCTGGGGCAACGCCCCGGGGAAATTGTTTTTTGGACCCTATATTAGGTTCGATGGATCTCCCTATGGTTTTGTGCATGGTTTTCACACATGGTTTTGGAAGCGATGGTTTTCTATACATGGTATTGGATGCTTCGGCACGTACAAATATATGTTTTATGTGTTATGTTGTCGCCTTTGTTTATTTTCTATTTTTTAGAATTCGTATGCAGGTAATTTCTATACAGGGTTAAAACCTACAATAAAGGTGTTTACAATCCATTCTACCCTTCACATTATTTTAGTTTCAATGCATCCTCTTGAGGGGCAACTACTTCTACATCTCCATGAGCAACTTCGTCATGTCAAATACATTTTAATTAATGAAATGAGCTTTATTGGGCCTAAACCTCTTTCATGCATAAACGATTGTTTAAGGGAGGTATTCCCTTCATATCAGAATGTGCCTTTTGGCAATCGGTCTATCATACTTGTTGGTGATCTTAGCCAACTATCTCCTTTGAAGGACTTCCCCATGTATGTTGAAACATCACACAAAAATTCCCTTTAGCGCAACTTTGACATGGTCGTCACACTATCTACCATCTTTCGTCAATAGGGGACCAACCCTGTTCAAGTTGCATTCTGCCAATTGCTCACAAATCCCAAGAATGCAACACCAACTATGGAGGAACGGAACCTTCTCATGTCAAGGACAAATTCCTTTTTGTCAAGCGATGAGCAGTAAGATTTCAACAATGCAATGCACCTATATCCAACCAACCTAGCTATCACATTGCATAACAAACAAATGCCAAAAAAACTGAACATGCCAATTGCACGATGCTAAGTAGAGAAAAGGAACCACCATCCTATTGGTACACATGAAGAAGATGAGTAGTTGGATGGAAAAGTTCTTATTTGAAATGAACAATAGGTTTTCCTCGCATGAAACTTGTGAGTTGAAGCAGGGCTTGTTAATGGAGCACTTGGAAAAGTAATTTCCATTTTCTATTCACTTGTATCAGAACCCCCTCAGTTTCCATTCTTTGTTGTTGTTGACTTCTTCCAATATAAATGCCTGACATGGGATACCTTCAACCCATCTTATGTTCCAATTCCCCCAATAACACGAGGGTCTCGCAAGAAAATTCCCCTTCGAATGACATGGGGCTTGACAATACATAAATCACAATGCATGACATTACCAAAAGAAACAATGGAAATTGAAAACACAGAGTGACAAGGCTTAATATTCACTGCCATGTCCAAAGTTAGAACCTTGGTTGATCTTCACATCTCTCCACCATTTCCCTTCAGCCACTACTCCCAAATGTAAGGTAATTCTTACATAAAATGTAGGCAACAAGAGGAATCCATGTTAGCATCAAAATGTTTACATCCAGCTACAGTTTGATCATTGCATCTAGTCCTTTCTGATTCCCTTTCAGTAAGCATAATTTTGATTCGATTTCAATATACTTACTTTCTTTTACAAATATTTGCTACAAAACTCACTTGAAATTTCAATATGTTTCCCCTTTCTCAAATAAATAAAATCTTCCTCCTCCACAACTTGTTATCCTTATAGTGATTTTGCATTTCATCAATGTTTTACACTCTCCTTTACTTGTACTAATAGTATTATGATTATGATTTCCACTTATGCCATTCAAATAATTCAACAACTCTTGTTTTTCCCCTTTTGCAAACTATCAATATGGATAGCAAGTACCTGTACCTACTATATGGATATTGTAAAGAGATACATGTTGAACAACTTGCTCTTCTTGACATAAAGGCTAGACACCTTCTGTGCCCGATCTTCCTTCTCCATCATCTACAGTCAACTATTAACCTTATCAATAAGTTGAAGGCCTTCCTGCAACGCATTGTCCATATTCATCAAAGAGATAATGTAAAAAAAAAATTGATGGATTGGTAGTCCCGCAATTCTCATCTTCATATAATTGTAGATACAAATTGGTGGTGTTGTTGTCGTTGCTCACATTGTATATATGAATAACAGTGGATGCAAAATATTGCATTTTTCTTTGTACCTCTTCCATCACCAACATTTATGCAACTTTGCTTACACCTCTTCCTCCATTTTTAGTACATGTCAAACAAATATATCTGGAACTCAAACAACCAATTTTATAAGCTTCTTAATATTATAAATGGATAATCCATCCTTCTGTTAATTTGATAATCAAGTCATAACTTCTTTCAATTTCGTAAGGCCTACTATTATTGTTAAACCTTTAAATTGAAGGTTCATTACTAAATGTAAGGGCATCTACTCATGATGTCTTCAAATATTTTCTTGCTATACTTATCTCTCTCTAACTGGTTTTATATTCATTTCAATTAAATACTCTTTCCAAGTTCATTATAGTATTGTTACATTTTCATTGCAAGTTCATTATATTGTTGTTACATGCTCCTTTATTGTATCTAAATCAATTCTCAATCATTTAATTTTTATTTCACTGTTATTTGATCGTTCCTATAAAGTTCTCGAAAGTCGCTATTATAAGGTTTTCAAGC
>APFE030040647.1:62551-110151 GCA_000404065.3 Pinus taeda | reverse complement strand
GTCATAATATTAGGCCTAGATTTTTCCTTTATATTAATATAAAAGGTAATATTATTAAATTATTATTTGATAATCAAATATCTATATATGTATGTTAAAAAGTTAGGATCAAAATAAATGGTATAATTAAAAAGGGAGTTAAAATAAGTTATAAAGTACTAATCATGCTAATAGCGATAATAATACTAAAACACCTACGATGAGAGAAAAAAATAAAAATTAGAATAGAGAGAAAATAAATCATAATAATAATGATACTACAAAAACATAGATAAATCAAGAAAGCACGACCCCAAGGAGGGGGCAGAAAAAACCAACTAAGAAGAGAGCGCTGGAATCCAGCACCTACTAATTTTCCAGCCATCATCCCTATTGAGATTGTTCGGCTTCTTTTCAATCTCGATAGCTTCCCTAAATTTCTGATGATGGAATTGAGCAACTTTGGCCACAACCTTGGTCTCCTCAATACACACCTGATGCTTGGTCTTTTCTACATGCTCAGCTAAAGCCGACGACTTGGATCTCCCATGTCTTAGGTCAGCAACATGTTCGCAGATCCTTTGATGGATGGAGCACCTAGTTTCCCCAATATAGGGGGTCCCACATGAACAGGGGATTAAGTAGACACCCTTCAAGTCCTTAGGGTTAACGGGATCTTTCACCGATCTGAGGGAATTGCGAATGGTGTTGAGAGGCCTAAAGGTTGAGGGAATGTCATATCTTTTAAGGATCCGAGAAATCTTGTCCGTGGTTCCTTAGATATAGGGAAGATGGACACCTAGACGCTGCTCTCTAGATTCTTTCTTAATTAACGCCCTTTTTGAGGCTTTATGGAACGCCATCTGACCTAGCGCCTACTATATCCATTCTCCACAAAGACATTGAGGAGATCTGATTTCTCCTTTTCAAAGCTCTCACAATTAGAGATCCTGAGGGCACAAGTAACAAGGGTGTTAAGAACCCCCAACTTTTGAGCAGGAAAATGATGGGAATCAGCATGAAGATACTGCTCAGTATGAGTCTTTTTTCGGAACACCGAGTGGGAGAGAAAGCCATCCTTATTCCGAGATATAAGAATATCCAGGAACGGGAGGCAGCCATCGACCTCTTTTTCCATGGTGAAATTAATGGCCGAGGACTGGTTGTTGAGGTGATTAAAGAAGTGATCCAGCTCCTCAGGGCCATGGGGCCAAATGACATTAGTGTCATCCACATAGCCTTTCCAAAGCCTAGGAAGAAGACGAGCCGAGGATAAAGCTCTGGTTTTGAAATCCTCCATAAACAGATTCGCCACAATAGGGGAAAGAGGGGAACCCATTGCCACACCACAAGTCTGTTCGAAGAATTCACCCTCGAAGCAGAAGAACGTGGAAGTGAGACAGATCTCCACGCGTTGCGCGGTATTGGGATCCGTTAGGCGATAGACCACTAACCTTTTCAATAATGATTATCTTTTATCTTTAAAAACCGCTGCATGTTCCTATAAAATTCAATGCATTTGATTTATTTTCCTCATAATCCAGTCATCCTGGCAAGCTATCAGATCAGGCTTAAATTATACATCCACCTGCAACTTTTATTATCCCTGAATTAGATATGCCCCGCGGTATCACTGTGCCAATTGATTTTCAAAATCATTGAAGAATATAAAATTTATTGTGTGTTTATTGAGGCTAAAATTTATTGAAGACAACTATAGTGAAGATAAGCATCCAGTGAATGGTGACAACCATTTAAAAGTGAGCAAGACCTCTTACAGTTCCTGTACGGAAAAATACACATCACTGAAACTATTAGAAACTGTAACAATTAAGATAACAACAGAATAATAACAACAGAACAAGAATGCATGATTTAAGATATTTTTTCTTATTCTGTGACAAAATGAAACTAATGATGAGATAGATTATAATATTTTTTTTGGAAATGTAATCAATGCTTATTCTCATGTATTCATTTTTTTCTTCAAATTATTATTTTCATTAGATATTTAACATGTGATGAGTTTTTTCTGAACTATAACAAGTCTAACTTTTTTCCTGAACTATAAAAAGTCTAACTGCGCACCTCACTGTAATTAACTAACTGAAAACAATGTATAAACTTATTGCAAGTTCCAAACCATTTTCATCAATTTTCCACTTAAAACTCTCTCGATTTTCCTCCTTAACTTGATCATAGTGAAGTTATTTAAATTGGATTCATTGTAAATTCCAAGTTAATTAAGAATGTTACAGTATTTGATTTTAACAAAGAAAAATCACAAAGTGTTAGTTGTTAAGGGTATAAAGGGTAAGTGATGGGCTTGACCCAAAGGTTTAAGCCAAATATCTAAATTAAAACCTAAAATTGCTATGCATATGTGTTTATTCCGTCTTAGAAAAGATGGGAAGTGACCAATTCTAGAGCCGTTTGTCGATGTTGACAAGTGCACATAAAAAGTGGGGCTTTAGCTCTATTTTCCATTATATTCCATCATTCACATGACTCTAATAGAGTGCTAGTTGGGAGAGCGGTGGTGACCCTATGATACTCTTACCATGTGGATTTAGGTATGGGATAGGTTTTTCAGTGTGAGGTCTAGTGGGCAGTTAGAGACTCTTGAGGGTAACAGCTTGAACAAGTGGGAGCCATATTGCTATGAGATTCCCTATTTGACTTGTGTTGGAAGCTCTGCAAGGATAGTGGCATAACTTGATAGGTTGTTGGTGTGTGACATACACCTTTGTTTTCTTTTGTTTTTTGTTTGAATGTGTTTATAGAAGATAGAGATATGGAAAAGATTTGTTTGATAATGATAGTACTAGCATCAATGAAATAACTGAGAAAATGACTTGGGTTATGTGAGCTAACCTTAACCAATTTTTTTCAAAATCTATAGTAGATAATAACTTTGTTTGTGATGAGGGGTATGTGCCCATACTTGACATGATAAATCCTCTTTGTCTAGGTTTTTCTCCTTTATACATAGAAAATGTGAATGAATTTTATCCACTAACTTAGGTAGTGGCTTGGATACTCCCTTTTCCAATTCTATTGCAAAGGAGGAGGTTGCTTCAAGATTCAATAATTATAACTAAAAACTAGGTTTTCTTGAGATCACTTCTCCCACTAGAAACCTCCATTGACTCTAATGTTGTTTCTTCTTCTTCATGCCTCAACTTTTTTGTATATTGACTATCTCATTGATTTTCTGAATTCTCTGTTCTACCTCTTTTTGAATCCTTTTATTTAGAGAGAGGGGTGTTAATATTTATCTCCTTTCCTTCCAAATCAATCTATATAGATTACTACTTTAAAACTAGTTCCTCTTCAATCCATGAAACCCTATTTTCCAACCTTTCAATATATGGTTTCCTCCCATGCTTATATGGGGTTGACTGAAATCTCACTCTCTTTTTGGAGATAATATGGTGGAGATCATATTCCCGCATTTTTTCTTTAGGAAAATTCATTGAGGCTACCATTAGATTTATAAATTTGAAATCTTCTCTAGTGTTCACAACGAATAGACCCACCTCATGCTTTAGCTTGAAGGTCACCTTGTGGTTCCTTGGAAAAAATTGTATAAGATCTAAATTTAACTTCTACGTGATATATAATAATTCATAAATCATAATTGGTAGGAATATGGGAAACTGATAGGGAGGTACTTTTGAACCATATATCCTAATTTCAGTGTAGTCTTTATACACATACCAATCTTCCACTCTTGTATCAAGGCTTAATTGCAAAATCTATTTAATTTCTAGAAACATTTTAAGGAACTTCATCAAACACAACTGCACATCTGAAAACCTTAATTGTTCTTTGTCCTCCTCATTATATAAGTCTAGTAAACCATTGATTGTTATTCACCTTCATAATTCCAAACTTGTCACTTCAAATCAGAGAATTTTGTGACCTAGGAATATAGCATGAGGTATACCATAAAGGAGTGATGCCTAAAGTATCTTATATCCTTGAATTGAGATAGATAAAAAATAATTATAGTTTAGATATATTTGGCAAGATCAAAATTTATTTATGTCTTTGTTATGGAAGAAAAAGTGTTTAAAATTCCTATGACCTTTTCATTAACAAAATTTATATTAGCAAGGCCTAAAAATGAGGAAATGGAAAAAAAGACTTCCTGAACGATTTTAGAGAAAAATATTTAATGGGTAAATTGGGGCCAATTTTGGGATAGGTGTACCAATAGATAATATGGACTCTAACGTAGTTTTCTTTTTAGCTTCTGGTAGCTCCATATATAATTGAGTTACACCTTCATCTATGAGTGATTGAGGGTTTTCAATAGGCGACAGACGCAACATGCTACATGTATGATCTGACGCGATTTGGAGGACAACATGACTTTCCCTAGAAATGATAGTTCAATTACTTGGTATATAGGACATCCCACACTAGGAAATGAACTTAGGGAATTGATACCATTAGGGAATGGTGCAAACCCTAGACTAGATTCACATACATAGAAAGAATCATTTGACTAAGAAAGCTTATTGAAAGCATGTTCTCTAACTTGAAATAGATCTAGGTGACAATGAGTGTCATATATATTATCTTCATGGTCAATTAATGACATATTATACAAATTAACAATGTCTTGTGGAACAAGGTTCGAATGCTTAGGATTAGTCATTATAAAGAACATAGAGTATTAAAATAAACTACCAAGGAGTATTTTTTGAAGCCTCTGTTGGCTTGGAACTCAACATACAAGATGGGAGTGCTATGATGGCTGACAATTATAGTCATGAGCTTCATTGTGCTTCTCTTTCACAACATGATAATAGAATATGTTTTCTCTTTTATTTTTTCAAGGCTTTTCTTTCTTTTCAGACGTGAATTTTGAAATCCCCTCAAAGTCCTTTCATTGGTGACATCATCATGATGTCACACTGACATGGAATACCACATAATTTGTCCACATAGGTATCCCTATCATTGTTCTCCATCCATTCATATAAACATGTTTCCACTATGACCACTTACCTATTAATCGAGTTGCCTACCTTGTTGTGTTCCTGCATTGTCATACGAAACAACTTTTGATAAAATAGCTAGTAACCTGAACCCCTCTTCCCCTTCAAAATGGTTATGAATTTGGGGAAGGGGGGTGATTAACCTTGTACATTAATCAAAAGTGGGATGGTTGGCATGAATCCAAACTATGCTCTCCACCATGTTAAACATAAGCCACAAGGGTGGGCTCTTCATCTAGTGCTCTTGTTGATCAATGGTGCTCTGACATTGCATCATACACTATTAGCCTTTTATTAATTTTGCATCAAATTTTGAAAGGTTTAAATCTTTAACAAAGTGTGCATATTGTAATATTTCCTTTTCTCCTTATATATATATATATATATATATGCACTGTATCTTTCATATTAGATATACATATAAGAACAAAAAAAATGCTTCTGCTACAACATGGTCTAAGAAAGTTAGGTATCCTAAATTCTCATAAAATCTACTTCAAATAGAATGTGAAATCTAAAGGAGATAGAGAAGAGATATGTTGGTACCCATGGTTGACATTTTTGCACTATATTTGCAGAAATGAACATGCGACATGTGCAAGTTCATTCTTGGGAATAAACCAAAAGAAACAAGTTTTGGGAGAAGTAGAGTTGGTGAAGGAAGAAGCGACAAGTAAGCATTTAATACAACTGGTGAAGGCATAAGTAATTAATAGACCTAGTGAAGTCATAAGCAATTACTAGACCTCATGAAGGAAGAAGTAGCAAAAAAACTTGGTGAAAGAAGAAGTAGCTAATAGACATTGTGAGGAACCAAGTAGAGAGGATTTTTGTCTACTACAAGTTGGTTCTTACAATGGAACATAGGTTATTGGTGTCTATTGTAGGTTGGTGACTACAAAAAAACAGAGGGGATTGGTATCTCCTATATGTTGGTTCCTACAAAGTAGTAGAGGGGATCGGTGTCTCCTGTAGGTTAGTGCTTGCAAAATAGAAAAGGGGATTGGCATCTCTTGTAGTTTGGTGCCTAAAAAAAAAGAGGGGATTGATGTCTCTTGTAAGTTGGTTTCTATAAATTGATGTAATAGTAGGGTGGTTCCTACAATATCTTTCATATAAGGAAGTTTTGTGGTTTTCTCCTGTAAGTATTTCCATGTATATCTTGTGTTACTTACTTAATTTATGAGTTTTATGTTTTATGATGTTTGGATAGATTTAGAAAAGTAAAAATTTTCATTAGATTGATTCACCAACCCCCCTAGTATAATCCTGAATTCCAACAATTGGTATCAGAGCAGGTTCCTTCAAAAGTAGTCTAGCCACCAGAAGGAAGATCTTAGAGGGACCATGTATATTTGTGAAGGTTTGATTAAAGCTCCTATGTTTGATGGATCAAACTATGCCTTCCAGAAGAAAGGATGAGGGCATCTTTAATGTCTCTTAGTGTTGAAACTTGGGAATCTGTAACAAATGGAAGGAAAGAAAATAAGTATAATGCATAATTCATGAGTGTCTTCTTGAGTGGCTTACGAAAATTAGATTCAATAAGGTTTTTTGATGTGAAAAAACCAGAGAAATGTGGGATAAGTTGCAAAACACATATGAAGGAGGTGGCATTGAATAAATGGAAGATAAGAAGAATCTAAGATGGATATTGCTTATGAAATAAGAATAAAAAAAATCAGCTCAGAAGGAAGAAGTTCTTAAAGATTCAAAGAAATTAGAAAATCTCAGAGTATGTGATTATTCCAACCATGTATTAGCTGTAGGAGAAGTGCAATATAGTTTCAGAACTTTCGGTAGCGAAATTTGTGTTGGATTAGGCCTATCCAACATTTTGAGTGGACACTCCACCCATCATCAGGGACCAGAAAGATTAAAGGTGTTAGGAGTGATTATTGATCAATCCTTTAATATAGAAGGGTTAAAAAGTAATTGGTATTGGAAATTAATAAAATAGTCTAGATATTAGATCAATGGTAAAAAAATAATGATAATTAAAACTAATAATGGGGAAAACTTAACCATGAAAAATGGCAAGGGAACAATAAATGTGCCCCCTCATTCCTTTCTCTAGCTCCCTTTTATTTTTGTTGTCCTTATTCTTCACACCTCCTTTCTAGTTTGATTCATAATTGTTTTTTCTTGTGTAGGTTTTAACCCTGTACATAAATTATCTACAAAATAATTCTTAAAAAGCAAAAAATAAAGAATGGCGAGAGCATAAAACATATATATCTATATCTATATAGTATATAGAATAGTATATATATGGATATAAGGATATGTATATATCTAATAATAGATATAATATATATATAAAATATATAGTATATAATTATAGTATATACATATAATATATATATAGTAATATATATATTATCTTTTGTGGGTGTGTGTGTGTGTGTGTGTGTTGTGTGTGTGTGTGATGAGTTGTGTGTATTTCTTTCAAATGTAGAATACATATATATACATGTCAAGGCATCCATAAACCCCAATCTATTAACCCGGTATTAGAACATAACTGTAGTTCCCTTGACAAGATCTACAAGATACCATGGGCAGAAAACCATCATGCCCAAAACCATGTGCAAAACCCATGCACAAAACCATAGATAGGTCTGCACACCTAATATAGGGTCCAAAAAAAATGTTCATGGGCCCTACTCAAAACCACATAGAGGGGGGCTACCGCTCCCTCAAACCCCTGTTTCAAAGGGGGCTTAGCCGCCCCCCCTCATACCACCTGGCTTTCACGCGTGGGGCTAGTCGTGGAAATAGTAATAACATAGACCTAAAAATTCCTACTCTCTCTCTCTCTCTTCTCTTCTCTCTCTCTCTCTGCTCTCACGTCCTCTTCTCTCTCTCTCCTCTCTCTCTATATATATATATAATTATATATGATCTATTCCCCACACCCACCAATTTTTCATTTTTATTTTTCTATATTGTCTCATTCCCTTTTTTCATGATTGGGCTTTTTCGCCCCTTTATTAATTTTAATTATTTATTTTTTATTGTTAATCTAATATCTTGAATATTTTATAATTTCCATTAACAATTACCTATTAACCCTTCTCTATTAAAGGAATAATTAGTAATTGATCCTAACAACTTTAAGCTTTTTGGTCCCTAATGATGGGTGGAGTTTCCACTTGAAACATTGGACAAGCTTAATCCCCCACACAGTTCGCTTCTGCAAATTTTGACAATATGAATAATTGTGTAAATATACACTATCAAGTGCAATATATCTTAAAGGGATCTAGAAAATTCATAGGTAAGCTATTGCCCAAATGTTTTAGGTGTGGTAGAATATGTCATAATGCTTTTGAATGTTCATATGAAAAACTGGAAGACAATGATGATGAAGAAGACCTCCTAGCCATGAATGCTCAAGTTGTTGATCATCAAAATGAAGATTCATATCCAAAGGAAGAAGTTGAAGGTGAAGAAGATGTAGAAGTGTAATCTATAGGTAAGCTATTATCTTGTCATAATTGTAGAAGAATAGGCCATATTGGTTCTATATGTCCACATGTAATTTTGGAAAACAATAGTGATAAAGAAGAACATGAAGATAAAATAAAATATTATGAGTATGAAAAGGAGACGTGTGGATCACTAAAATAAAGTAATGTATATGCATCTAATAACGACAAAAAGGAATTCCTAATCATGAAAATGGAGCCTCAATACTCTTAACAAGAGAAATTTGATTTAGAGGAAGAAGATGTTGATGGGAAGGTAGATTTTGAGGGAGAACTTATTAGAGCCTTAAAATAAAATAAAAAAGAATTAGAAGAAAGGATAAAGTGTTGAAGAATATATTACAAAAATATGAAAAGAAAGATCATGATTTTGATGAAGCATCAATTATTCTCCTAAAAAAAACTAGAAGGGGCTAAGAAATAGAGGACACATTGATAAACCAACTGAAATAAAAGGAAATAAATTATGAGAAGTTATAAGGAGAGGTTGTATCCTTAATAAATGTTATAGAGAAGGCAAATGCTTAGTTGAATCTAAATTTAAAGACTTTTGTAAAATAGACTGAATCATTAGATAACATTCTTAGTTGCCAAAGATATACCTCTACTAAAACAAGTCTTGGATATAAGGAAGAGCCTAAAATCTATGCTAATGTGCTAAAAGGATCTAGCAACAATTTAAGCATAGTGGTAGATGAAGCCAAGAATCAACAAATACATGACCATATTAGTAATACAAGTAGCATTAGAAATTAAGTTGAGGACCAACATATATCTATTTATCAAATGAAAGAGAGAAACACTATAAAGGAAGTAAAGAATCAATAGACACTTGATTTTCCTCACAAATACCATCAAAATGGGTTTAGGAGAACAATTCCCCCAAGAAGGCCATTCACATATGACTATTAAAATATATTTTATGGCTTTTACTTTTTATGTAATAATTTTGGTCATAAGGCAATAGATTATAGAGCTTATGTAAGAGATGCCTATATAAGGAACAGAAGAAGGAGAGCATATAAGATAGTGTATGTTCACATTATGGAGAGGATATAAACATATATTTCTCACTCTAAAGGAATTCAAAGGTGGCAGTGTCATTATTGGAGATAATACATTAGCCATAATAATGGGTAAAGGAATAGTCAACCTTGATAAGAAAAAACTAAAACTGAAGATGTCTTGTTTGTTGAAGGTTTAAAGTATAATATTCTAAAGTGTAAGTCAAATGGTTGATAAAGGATGTGAGGTCACATTTTAGTCTAAAGGTTGTAAAATAAGGAAGGAAGACTCTAGAAAATTAGTGGCAAAAGCATCGAGGACTTTGAATAATGTATATGTCCTTAATACATTTAAACAAGAAGATTGTTTTATGAGTGTTATGTCACTCATATTATCAGTGAAAGACAAGTGAGAGAGTATAGCATCTTGGGTTGCATTAAGAAAATGGTGACTTTTGAGAGTGAGCTACAAGAGAAGGATGATGAAATCCAAAGTTTATAGGAATTGAATTAGAAGTTGAAAGTGAAGTGAAAGGTGAAATTCAAATGGAAAGAAAAGCAAAAGGGGGATATTTTCAAATAAGGAGAAGAATTAGTTCAAGGGGAGAAAACTTTTGAGGTTAAAAGAGCTAAGTTATAGACAAATGGAAGCATAAGCACATGGTGATGAATCCCAAAAAGAAGAATTGAAAGGAAGTTCAAGCATAGGGGGGAGTTGTCTTAAGAGCATAGATATAGAATAGGGAGTGCTGCATGTAAGGACAAATAGAGACAAACTTGAAAGGGAGTAATTATTTTTCTATTAAAATCTGAAGGGGAGAAATTATAGACAGAAGTAAAAACATCTCTTTACCATTAATGTTAAAGAGGGAGAATATGTATAAATAAGGAGAGATAGCAGATAAGGGGAGCATTTGTAGTTACTGAGAGAAGTTTAGATAGAGGAAGAGTTGCAGTAACTAAGAGAAGTTTTAAATAGAATAAAATTTGTAGACACTAAGAAAAATTGCAAATAGAAGAAGAGTTACTCATAAGGAGAAGCATAAGTTCAAAAGGAGCATCCCTTTGCCATTAATTTCAAAAGGGGAGAAGTTGTAGGCACAAGGAGATTTGTAGCTAGGGGGGTTCTACAACATTATTGCATAATTGACTAAGGGTTGTCATCAATGAAAAGGGGGATATTGTTGGAAATATCTATGTCCTTGATGTTAAATGTAGGGGGAGAATACTTATGTCAAATATAAATATTGGAAAATGAAGATTGTTGGAAATATTGTTTTAGGAATTTTGATGCCCCATTTGGATACCCTATCTTTGGAGGAATTTTTACTCTAGTTAAATAGCCCAAATGGTAGCATAGGATATATGGTTAGAAAGCTTATTTTGATATCTTTCCAAGAGTATATGGTGCTTCTTCTCACTCCATAGGAATGAGGATATATGAAATATCTCATTAGAATGACCCTTCCAAAGTACAAACAGGTGAACCTAACTAGTTTTACAGGTCAATGCCACAAGTGAATGTACAAAAACTTTAAATAAAGGAAAAATGAGTTCATTTGTACGTAATCTAATAAATAATATATTTGAGGTCACAATAGCAGCTAAGGAACAACTTTTTTAATGATTCTTGGAGTCCAAAGGTGGAAGAAAAAATGTGATTTATGGGGTCGCCAAGGCATCTTGGAATTTTCCCTATAAAATTTCCTCTAGGATGTTTTTGAACTTGAATCTTGAAGGATATAGATAGAATATATTCATGTACCTATGTGCAAAATTTTAGGCCTTGGTTCACTATAGTTTCATATATATGGTCTAAGGAAGTTAGGCATCCTAAATGTTCGTCAAATAGGCCTACTTGGAATTTTCATTATAACTTTTATTTTGGGGTCTTTTAAAACATGAATCTTGGAGGATATAGATATAAGATCTTCATGCAATTGTGGTTAAAATTAAATACCTTGGTTCGCTATAATTTCATAGATATGTCTAAGGAAGTTAGAATTTTTAAATCCTCATCAAACATGCCAACTTGGAATTTTTGTTATAATTTTGTGTTGGGATGTTTCAAAACATGAAACTTGGAGGATATAGATAGAATATATTCAGGTACATATGGTTAAAATTTTAGACCTTGTTTTTCTATAATTTTGGATATATGGTTTGAGGAAGTTAGGCTTCCTAAATTCTCATAGAATCTAATTCAAATATACTATGAAATATGGAGGAGACAAAGAAGATATCTCTAAGTACCTAGGGTAAAAGTTTCAATACTAGATTTGCAAAAATGAGTATGTGGCATGTTTTACAAGTTTGTACCTGGGAAGAAACGAAAACGAACAAGTTTTGGGAGAAGTAGACTTGGAAGGAAGAAGAAGCAAGTAGACCTAGTGAATGCATAAGTAATTAATAGACTTGGTGATGATAAAAGTAGCAAGTAGTCTTGGTGAAAGAAGAAGTTGCTGAAATAAATTGTGAAGAAGTAAGTACAGGGGATCAATGTCTCTTGTCGGTTGGTTCCTATAAAGAAGCATACTGGATTAGTGTCCATTATATGTTGGTTCCTACACAAAAATATAGGGGATTTATGTCTCATATAGGTTGGTGCCTACAAAACAAAAAAGGGGATTAGTGGCTCTTGTAGATTGGTGCCTATAAGGTATTTCATATAAATAAGTTATGTTGTTTTCTCCCATAAGGGTTTCCATGTATATCTTGTGCTACTTGTTTAATATATGAGATTGATGTTTTATGATGTTTGATTGAATTTAAATAACTAAAAATTATCATTATATTGATTCACCCCCGTCCCCTCTCAATATAATTTTGATTTCCAACATCCTAAGCCTATGAACCTTACTTTACAATTATCTATTTATATTGATAGGGTTACATTTGAAATAAACAACTTTACATTTTGTAGTTCATCACTTACCTCTACTTCTCTATCAACAAAGTTGTAATCTTATCTTCTATATTTTAACTCATTTAACTTATTTTTCCTACATTCATAATCACAGTGTCCAAACTACACTGGTAATTGTCTTTTATGAATTCCTATCCTTGATATAATTTTAGGTTAGTTTTTCCTCCTTTGTTCTGTAGGGCCATGACTTTCCCTTATATGGATTTTTGCTTTTATCCATCAAAGAAAATTTTGAATATTTGAAATATATTGTTGACACTCTTCTTTCCTATTCTTGGATAAGGATCCATATCAAGTCATTAAAGGAAGATGTTTTCTCTCTTGCTACAAGACTAGTGATGAATACTTGATATTCATCCAACATAGCATTTAATGTTATAATAATTAAATCACTACTTGAAACTTTCTCACCAATATCACCTAATTTATTTTTTTTAATTTTTAATTCTAGATAGATAATTAGAGATTCTTTAATTTTCTTCCATTTTAATTGAAAGAATCTTGATAGTCATAAATATAACTTTATATGTATTTAATATTTCATATAAATATTTTAATGCCTCCCATGTCTCACTTGATATATTTCATTCCCTTATATCAGGAATTATAATGTCTTTCATGGATATTTTGAAGATAACCTTCACCTTGGTGTGTCTTTTCTCCCAATATTGTGCCAATGCATTACAATACATGGTCAAATTCATTTCTTCTTTCCCCGGGGTTGGTTCCTGGTGTATATCCTCTTCTTTTAATGTTTCTTGATCCTTTTCCTCCTCCTCTTCACAATCTATGTAAAATAATTTCTTCTCAGCACACTTATGACCTTTAATGTATTTTCTTCCAATTGTTGTGGTGTCAACCTTATAGGTTGTGGAAGGCTAGGAGGAACCACACTTCCATATTTATAGTTGTGAGTGGTAGGCTTCCTTGTTGCCATAATTTTTCTTTCAATTTTTCTTGCCAACCTGAATGCATTCTCCAATGAATCAGGTTCCCAAACATGAACCTCATGTTGAATGTTATCCTGTAAAGTCCCTCTGAATAAATCAATCCTTTGCTTCTTTGGGATATCAATTACCCTTATATTCAATTTTTGGAAGTCCTAAATGTGCTCTGCCATTGAACCCTCTTTTTTGAGATTTATCAATTGGCTAAATAAGGTGTTTCTCTTTGTATCCTCATAATTTGCTATTATTTCCTTTGCAAAAATTGACCAAGTGACAAGTGGTTTACAAGAACAAAGCCTTTTATACCATAAAAATTGGTTCGGTTCTAAATATAAAGATACAATACATACCTTTTGTAATAATTTCACATAATGTAAATCAAAATATTGCTCCATATGTAGTATCCAGGTTATTGGATCCTTGCCATCAAACTTCCTCATATCTCGTTTTCTTGCTTTTAGGATCTTGATCTTGAAACGATTGTAACTATGTAATTTTGGATCTCCAATTTTTGAAATTCCGTCTTGTGGTAGCCCTCTGAGTCCTCTTTCCAACCCCACAGGTCTCATCGAAATTGAATTCTTCAAGAAAGAGTTATTCCCAATCTCCCATGATGGTTAGATTATAGACTGTTTCAGTAAAGAAAATTTGTATAATGTTCCATGTGTCACTGTTTCAACCTTCAACCCTAAAAATGATACCCAACAAACTACAGTCTGTCCTCTTTCTGTTACCTTTTACAAAATTTGAATTTGATGCTTAGAGAGAAAGTTATGATGATTTTCCAAAGGTCACATGTTTGAGATGGAATTTGGGAGCCTGCAAAAACCTTAATTTCCTAAGATCCTATCTCTGAAAATATAGTGAACCAAGATCTAAAATTCGAACACGAGGTTCATCAAGATTTCAGATCAAATTGTTTTTAATTTCAGCTTTTGAAACTTCGTAGAAAAAGCTTTATAGCAAAAATTCCACGATGACCTATTTGAAGCAGCGAAACCTTAGAATCCTAAACTTTGATACCAAATGTTATGCAACCAACTCACAAAATAGAAGTAGAAATAGATAAACGACTTCAAAATAAGCCTCTTCGAGGGGGAAACGTCCTTTACATTTCATAAATAAAAAATTCTTGGATGATACAAATGACAAGATCTCCTTTCTATATATAGGAGTCTAAGGGGTCACAATATAATCAGAGTTGACATAACAATAATAATGTAAGGGCACAACAATAACAATAGTGGGATTCTATGGGGCACAATAATAACAATATGGGGACTACATGAGAACAACAATACAATAAGGGGGTTTAACTAATAACAATATGAGGCTACACCAGTAGTATAGGGACCTAACAAAACTTTCTTACTAAAATCATCAATAAACATAAAAAATTAAAAAATTCCAATAAAAGACCAAGTTTTCATAGGTCCAAATAGATCTGAATAAACTAGTTCTAGATGCTCCTTGGCTCTACAGGAGGATACTAAAAATTTCTCTTTGATTTCTAAGTATTCAATTTTCATAAGTGTTGGTTTACACAATTAATATAGGAAGTCCCTTAACCATTGACTATGTTTCCAAGATATTAAGACTCCTAAAAGATAGGTAACAACACCTAAGATGTCACAATGAAGTCTCATCTATGCTTGAGACATTTTGTGCATATGATTGTGATAAATTTACACTTCTCATATTCGATGGGAACATTCAATTCTTGGTTATTTGAACCTTTGCAACAAGTTTTATACTAGGTTGCTTGTCTAATATTGTGCATATGGAGTCTTTGAATCTAACATCATAACCATGTTGACTCAACTACCATATAAATAATAGATTATGTATAGGATTGGGTACATAGAAGAAATCATGAATGCCTTTTTTCTCATTTTGTTTAGTCAAGATACAAACAAAACCTTTTTCTAAGTCCTTCACATGATAATCATCTCTTAAAGTAATTTCATATTAAAGAGATATCTCAATGCTAGAGAAAAAACCTCTCGTTACCTGTAATGTGATTGCTACAACCATTGTCCAACAACCAAATTTTTTTTGTGATCTTCTTCAGTGATTTGACACCAGATGAACATTGACTCATATGTCCTGTATTTAGTGTTGGAGACATTATCACCAGGCTTACTCAGATCTGCCTATTTCTTTTTGTATTCACTTTTATAATGACCATATTTTTTGCAAGAGTAACATTAGACATTTGATTTGTTTTTCCATCTTCTACCTCTCCCCCTTTGATTATGAGAGTGTTTAGGTTTATTTGACTATTTTGATGTTGATCTTTCTTCTATTTGATGATAACATGTACCTCTTTGAAATCTTCCTTTACTTCCTATGCCTTTTCCTTTTCGAATGGATTACTAAATCTTGAAGGAATATTTAAGGAATCCTCTTCCATGTGATTCTTGATTCATGTGGTAAGAGAGGCCCCATAAATTATTTTACTATCAATTTAGATAGGTCTTGGACTCATATATGGCAATGACAACCATTTAAAATTTCCTAGGTAGGATTCTAAGAACTTTCAAAACAATTTTCTAATCTTCAATCATGTTTGCATGAGTCCTGAGTTGATTCACAACTCTCATCATTCTGGTCATGAATTGGTCAATGCTTTCTCCCTCCTTCATCTTCAATGTTTAAAAGTTTATCCTAAGGGTTTGAAACTTCACAATCTTCACTTTGTCATTACCTTGATATCCTCCAAAATATATCAAGCTTACCTTTCACTAGATGCTCCCATTATCTTAGGAAAAATTGAGCCATCCAATGAACTTTGGATCCAAAATTTGGCCTTGTTTTGCTTTTCCCTCATTTCCACAAGATGATTTCTCTTGGCATTGGACATGGCCTTTTCCTTGACTTAGATAAAACTTGCAGGTATCGACTCTTTTGACTTGGAAAAAAAATTATAAATCAAGGATTAAATTACCATTTCCATTCTTCATGGCTAACTAGGGTTTGAGGTAAAAATGAAAAAATTACCTCTTCTTTGGTTGTTCTCTCTCAAACTTCATCACTTGTTAACAAAAACTTCACTATTTCTATACTTGGTGGCTCTCCTTAATTATTTGGTAGCTCAATTTTACCTAGTAGTAGCTAGGGCTTGTTCCATTGGAATCCTTGACTTACTTATGACTCTTTCTTAAGTATATCATAGTATCTAGATCTCTCTACAACCCACAAGAGGTGTGTTTGAATGAAAAAAACTCTCTTCAATTCAACAAAATTTGATATGGAAGTAGAAAAAAAAACCATTTATTTTGGGTTACTCTATGGAAGACTTTCCAAATGGGCAATGTAAAGGGTTCTATCTAGCAATGAATGACAAGTCCCCCTAAAGAGATAGTTTATTCTCCTTGGCAAAGTTTCGATGACTATAGCAATTGGTTAACAACTTGTTCCTTCAATGGATTTTTTAGATCGAACTCCTTCCTCAATTGACGACATTAGATTCTCCTTAGACAATCATTGACCTTCTCTTCATGGCCACAGATCATAAACCTCATTCTCAAATTTGTTTACTCTCCCTCTTCATGATTTTCTCTTTACTCCGTGAAGATTCTTATGTTTGTTTTGATACCATGTTAATATCTCAATCATAGATAATAATGAAAACAACTAGAAACTCATGGGGCATGGCTCACCCTTCTCATTATTAAATAGATGATCTTACAATGAATATCTGACCAACAAATATACATACTTCACTAATAAATTTCTAGAAATATCCAAGACTAAATAAACTAACTACTCAACTAACTTGGTCAACAAGAGTGATTAAATTATATTTTAACACAAATCATAAGTTGATAGAATTGGAATACTGAAACAAAATTGCACATCTTTCCAACTTCCCTAACTACAAACGTCCAACTAATGAGCATCCAAACCAAAGGGACATATAACCCACTTCTTCATTTTCTATTAGGCTCGAGTGCCTACGAGTCCATAGAAAAAGGTCACATCAACTCTAAATTCCAAGTTAATCAAATTACAACCTAAAGGTTTGTGGTAGTTTCATAGAATCCCAAATACACCCTTTAGTGCTAGTCTTCTCATTTTATAATATTTCGTCAAACTGTCTATGTATTTTTTATGCTAGCCACCTTCTATCTGTTTCAAGAATAATGTTCCACCTCACACTTCATGAAGTTGCAAGGATTAATTTTAAATAAAACAACTATTGAACATTGGAGAAAAACAAAAACAAGATATGGCTTTTATTGTAATATCCTGAATTAAAAGTTTGAATGGTCTTCAATTTCAACTTCCTATTTCATTAATTAATATGAAAAATATGAGAAAATTACTTAATATTGTTATAAAAAAAGTTAAAGAAGATAGATTGAGAATATTATATACTATTTATCATATGCACCATATTACCTTCTTAGAACCCATTAACTTCTTCATTAATGAACATTGTCACTTTATCATTATTCACTTTATTCCTCATGTAATGTTTTCAGATATTTTTTGATATTACTCTCAAGACTATACCTAATACTTACTAAATTTCAAAGTATTAATTTTTTTGAATAGTTATAAACCTTTGTAAACGTATGGCCAAATATTTAACTTTTTGTGTCATACTAATATAGAAATATAAAAGTTGCATTATTTCATTGTGTTAGTAATTCTTTCTAGAGCACAAGTTTTGTACTCAAAAAAGACATTTGTTTTGCCACAGATTTAATCCTTCTCTACATTTGGTAAATGAGGTAAGATTGATCTATGTTAGCTTTTTTATAGTACTGTTTATATTGTATGAAGTTCACATCTCTCAATATAAAAATATTGTTATTCTGTATTCTATTTCTTTCATATCACATTATTTTAATAATTAACATGTGTATATAATGTTTTAATGATAGCCGATTTTAATAACAATTAATTCATATTCCAATCTTTCAATTTTTTGTTACTTTCATGCTAATTTCAATGATTTATTAAGAATATTTGAAATGTTTATAATTTTGTATTTTTTTTACTTTTAATATATTATATATATATATTATATAACAAATTTATTTTTAGATATAGTTTGAATTATTATACTAAAATTAAATATTTTAAAATTTTAAAAATATCTATAATTTATAAATAAATCTTTTCTAAATTTTTAATGTGATTAAATTTATCTCTTAAAAGAATTGTATGAATTTGATTAGTAACATACATAATTTTTAATATAATAAATATTTTTAAAATTAAAAATTTCAAAAATGTTATTCCCTATTAATTTTTAATTATAACGTTATCTAACCTGATGTAACCAACCATCTTTCTAAAATATTATAAATCATTATAAAAATAAATGAGTTTTATTATTTAAAGAAATATTTATATGGGATATTTAAAAAATCAAAATATTTTATAGTTATATAATAAAACAATCTGATATATATATTAGATACATACTTATCATTAATATAAACCATTAAAATCACTATTTTACATAATATTAAAAATAATACACTTCAAATCATTTATATTCTTGTACGTCGTACTATCGAAAATTTAGAAAACTACAATCTTAGAAATTTAGAAATGCTATTGTAATGTTCCATTTACTTATTCCAGTTGCATCTTAGGTGTAGTTTAAATGGGTAGAATTTAGATTAGGGATAAATGTATTTTTTGTGTGAAGAGAAAATTTAGCATGAATTTTTTAAAAATATTAATTACAATTATCAAGTTTTAAGATTTTGGGTGCCTTTTTCTATAGTAAGTTAAAAAAAAAATCACCAATTTCTAGTAAAAAGAGGAAATTGTGGCTTAGTTAGAGAGTGACTCTTCAAAATATTAATACTTGTGAAAGCTACACTAAGTAATCTAGAGTTGTTATTAGCCTAGTTGGTTTAAGAAGGCCTCCAAGTCAAGGGTTAAACCTATAACCTAATGGGAACTAAATCTTACACAAACTAACTATTTTATACATCACAAACTTCAATATATTTATACAATTAAATCTTATTAAAAACAAGTGTTGCTTAGTTTACATCACAAACTTCAATATATTTATACAATTAAATCTTATTAAAAACAAGTGTTGCTTAGTTTGTAGTCATTAACTATATATGTAAACAAAAGTGAAACAAAAATCAGCAAATCTAATACCAGAAACATTATATTATATTCAAAAACTTAAATTAATACAATCCAATGAAATAATAAAATAGGATAGAATGCTAGATAACTCCTACACAGTCATGAAAATAACACTTTGGTAAATAACTGCTACAAAATCATGAAAAGAACACTACCAATTTGGATAGTAACAAAAGTGTTTAACTATTTTGATAAACTTTTTAATATACATATATATAGATAAAAGAGAGTATATATATGAAATTATTACATAATAAAACATAAAATGAAATATTTAAACATATAGATATAAATTTTTGATATACTAATTTTTAAAACAAAACTAAAATTCATAATTTCTATTTTAATAAAGTATTTAAAATAATATTCAATTATTTTTATTTATACATTATTATTTTATTATATTATTAATTTAATTTAAAAAATAAATAAAATTTTAATACCAATCAGATGGTTAGTTAAAAAAAAAAAGTTAAATGGAAAAATTGTTTAAGATTAAGTTATTAATAACACATAAAATTCAAAGACGTTTCCGCCTGGAGTATGCCGTAAAACTGCTTCTGGTTGGCTAAGAGCTAGTCTTCCTCGGACCTAAGGAAATAGGTTAATGGCCCAAGGACCAGGTTAATGGCCCAAGACTCAGAGGCATCTGGCAGAAGTGAAAGCCTGCTCCCTTACGGACCACCAGCGGGTTATTACAGGTGGAGTGGTTTTCCTTAATAACAGTGATGAGTCAAACCGACATTCTCGAATAACAACCAGAGATAACTGTCCTCACTGTTAGTTTGACACCTAAATTTGATATGTTTTGCCACCTTCGGACAAAAAAACAAAAAATTCAAATACGTTTAATTTCTTGTCCTCAAAATCCAATCGTCCCGGCAAGCTATCAGATAAAGCTGAAATTCTACATCTGCCAGCAACTTTTATTATCCTTTAATGAGATATGCCCCGCTGTAGACGCTGCACCAATTCCTTTTGAGAATCATTGAAGAATATAAAATTTATTGTTTGTTTCTTGAGGCTAAAATTTATTAACACAATGGCAATGAAGTTAAGCATCCACTGAACGTGACAGCCATTTAAAATCGACCAAAACCTCTTACAGTTCCTGTACGGAGAACGCACTGAACCGAAAACGATATTTATACGCTGCTGAAACTATTAGAAACTGTAACAATTAACATAAAGTATCATAATAACAATAAAGCGTTTACCTGCACTGAACGGAACAACAGAACAATTATGCATGATTTAAAATAAAAAAAAAAATTGTTCTTTGAGAGTGAAAAAATAATTGGAGACTGTTTAATCAGCACCTGTTACAGTGAAAGTAATGACGATTAGATAGATTATAAACTCTTTTGGAAAATCTAGTCAATGCTTATTTTCATATACTCATATTTTTATCATTACTTGGGAAACATTTAATGTTTTTCCTCTTAATGGCTTTATCCAAAGTCTCCATTCACCTTACCATTTCGCTTTGCAAATTTTACCCAAAGTTCGAACTGCTCGTGGTGTAGCCACTAACTTGCCATCACTTCTAGCCACTTGTCTTATCTAATAGGTACTTCTGGCCACCTACCATTATTTCATTGATGTTTCATTTCAATTCCATTACATCAATTCTTCTCACCATTATTACTTCATCCCATTCCACCACTAATTCATTCCATGCCACCGCCAACAGAGAGAAGAATACAGGTCTTGTTCTAGCTCATTTTGCATCATGCATCCTGCAAAAAAAGACATGTAATAATCAATGAATATCCTGCAGAAAAGATATGCAAAAATTGCAATAATCAATGAGAAATGTTGTTAATGCAATAATCAGTGAGTATCCTACAGAAAATTCATGCAAATACCTCAGAAAATTCATGCAAATACCTGCAATAATCAATGAGCATCACTACATGCAATACACTTAGGTAAGCTTAGTTAATATTCATTAATGATTCAAGGTCATATATATTGCAATGTTTTCCTATTTGTTAGAATTTGTTTCTATTTTCTATTAACAAGCTTGGAAATAAACCTCATTCCTTTTCTACTTTTGATACATCAATTGCAATAACCCTTTCACTTGCCTTTGATACATCAATCGTTGATTGTGTAACTTCAACTCTAGGTTTTGATAGCCTTAAGCTTAGAATTTCAAGAGGTCATGGACTGAGTAGTGGGTTCAAACCTCTGGATTAACAAAGGACTCTTTATTATAAAGAACTTTCCTGGCCCAAGGTCATCACTTACCATAGCGAAGGTCCTGAAGGGTCTTTGCTTCAATGCTCTTTGCCATGAATTAACATTTGAGGAAGGCAATATAGTATTCAAGTGGGGTGTGAGCTTCTTTGAAATGAACTAACTAATATCTGAGTAGGGGGGGAAGATGAGAGATCTACAGGCATCTCTCGGAATAGTTTTGTTGAACTATTTTGACCTCTTACTAATGAGGTATTTTTACAACTCGTTGGTAGGGGAGTAGACAAACATAAAGCATACGAAACTACTATTTGAAGGTGAAGTTCTTTCCTTTTACTTGGAATAACTCATGTATCATCTCCATAATAAAGTAAAGACACAACTTACGTCTACTTTTGGTAATTTCTTTTTCAGATTGCAACCAAATGTTTTTATGAACAACAGGTGAGGTAGGATAAAGACAACCATTAAGTTCCAACATCCCAACTTGAAAGAAATTATAGTACACAGTACTAGTTTACTGACCTGCAAATCATGTGACGACATCCAAAAGTTGTTATATGATACCTATAGGGTTTGTTACGTTGATCCATCTCAGTAATAGCATGGTATCATAAAGAAAGTATGCCAACTAGTTGACATATTAAATTAAGATCTATCTCCCCTTTCTTCATTGAATTCATTGGAATGTCTATTTGTTGGTTCAATTAACTGAAACAACAATACATGTAGTTTTTCCACTGAACGATAACTATTGAACGAACCTGGCACTTCTAAACAGAAACTGCATGATTTTTTCCCAAGAGGGGCATTTGCATTTCCTTCGACCACTCTCTTCACAGACTACCTCACCATTTTAGGCAAGGGAGGCAATATGCACACCACTTCTTATTAGGTGCTTACCCACTACATTCTAAGGGAAAACAAGAAAAATGAATCAATGTTGGTGTGAAATGAATAAACATGCACCATAACTGAACCTGGATTAGGCACAACCATACGATCCAAAAGCAACAAAACATGGACATGGATTCGAACAATATGATCCAAAAGCGGCAGAAAACGGTTTGTTTACAGGGCCAGTCGTCTAGTTAGATTTATCCCATCTTAAGTTTATGTACTATGTGAATGAATGTATTCATATAGTAACATTTCTACTGGAATTGGATCGTGTTTCTAATAATAATATTTAAAATTCAATACTATTGAGCTTTCTTTCCATTGGGGATTAGTTTCCTTTGATCACTTCTCACTGCTACAGTTTTTGGAGAAGTTTGTCTAGATTTTATGTGACAAGGGTTTTTCTGCGACCAATTGTGGATCATGCCTCAAGTATTATTATCAAGATCCGAGTGGAGCACTTCAGGTGTGATGTAAAGGGATAATATGAATCATAATATCATTTCATGGATTGCGAATATGATAATATGGAAAATATAATATGATATTGAATATGAGGGGGAATACAATCAATTATGATATAGAATTGAATTCTGTTAAATTTGGCTTCAGAATACTACTGTGTAAAACTTCTAAATGTACTCACCATGGATTGCACATTTGGAGTTAGCCGACCCAATATTAAATGACATTTTTCACTTATCGATTTCCTTGGCTTTCATGGGCATGCAAATGTAACTCATGCATGCTGGTTGATTAAGTGTAATTCATGCATGCGAGTGGGTTCTATTTGCTTTTGTGGGTGTGGCTTTCATGGGCATGCAAGTGTAACTCATGCATGCTGGTGGGTTATGTTAAGTTTAATTCATGCATGCCCGTGGGTTCTGTTTGCTTTTGTGGGTGTGCACGTGTAATGTGGCGGTTCTCACATTGACATATTCCAAGGTATAATTAACTTTATAATATTTTAATATGTAGAGAAATAATTTAACTTTATAATATTTTAATATGCAACGTAGTCCTAGGTTCATGAAGGCGATTTAATGAGCAAAGTGTCTACGATCTTAAGGGAAGCACATCTACCCTTACAGATGTTCTATCCAACCAAATAAATTATGTGAAAGATCATATGAAAGAGGACACTGGAGTTATTTGCATATCTGAATAACAAAATTCCAAATGGTTGAATTACAGAATGAGAGATGAAGATAACTAAACCACGAATCTGAAAAAAAATGGAAAAATCGTTCACAAATCTCAGTCTAAAACTCGATGAGTTCCCTCTCACAATTTTGAAGCATAGCCATTACAAAAAAATTGATGCAATTTTCATAAAATAATTTGTTACGGGCTTTAAAATCAATACATTTTGATAAGTGGTTATCAAATTTTTAATGAGTAAATTTGTGAAAATTAATTGTATTTAATAAATAATAAGTCTCTCTTACAAATTAACAATATTCCATGCAACCATACTTAATTTCAATATTATTATTGAGATAGTTAATCAAATATGATTAATTTAATATTATTATTGAGATGGTTAATCAAATTTCATATTACACAGGTTTAAATTAAATAAATGTATATTAAAAATTACCCACCTCCCTCTCACACGGTTCACTTTTATATAATAAGATAATTTATATATCACATAATTCGCTTTTATATAGTAAAATAATTTATATATTAAACTTTGGTTCATATAAAGGTTTCTAGATCGCACATAGTCGTTAGAACTTTATTTTTTATTTTTTTTTCAGGAGAAAAAAAGCATAATGTATTATATTGAGTCAATATAAAAGACAAATGTACATATGGTTGTGTTCCATATCTTGACCATATTCAACAGATCATATATCAGATGAATTGGATGGTAAATAACAGATGTCTAGTGCATGTAGTCTATAAATAGAGGTAGTTGTATGCAAAAATCGCCATATATGTTATGCACATAGTTCATATAAGCATATAAGGAGGAAGTAGTTCACAGATAGTCCAATAATATAAAAAATCAGCGGTGCCATATATCATAGACCAGGAGGCCATGAAGTTGTCCAGAATGGACAAAACAGGAGCATCTGAGTCATTGAAGATTCGAGCATTCCGCCACTTCCAAGTAGACCAGAGAAAAATAAGGATGAGAAAGCGCCGAGTCCTTCTTTGCCGACTCCACCAGATGAGTGCTGCATGGGAAGAGTCAAAAATAGTAAGTGGGAAAACAAAAGTATTTGCCAATACATACCAGACACGTTGGATAGATGGACACTGGAAAAACATGTGCATATTTGTTTCTTCATCTGCTTCACACATTGCGCATCTGCTAGGACCATGCCAATATCGCTTCCTTAGGTTGTCCCATGTGAGGTTCTTGTTGTGGAATACCAGCCACGCAAAGTGTATGTATTTGAGTGGACATCCTGCCTTCCAAAATACCATCGGAAAAAGTATATGAGCAGTTGAAATCTTCGGAATGACCAAATCAAGATATATGTCGCGGACAGTGACAGGCTTCCGTGCATTGCAAACAGTCCATGTGAGTAGATCCACATTTCCATGATGTTGTATGCCACATCTGTTTAGAGTATCTGTGATAGATTTCCAGATACCATCCAATATATCTGGAAAGTTGAGAGTTGTTCCGTCCTTCCAAATTGGAGAAGAGCCTTGCCATTCATCAATGAGTTTGTTCCATGTGAATATGCCGCGACGATGAAGATGAGCTGTAAGGTCCTCTGGGATGGATATCTCGCCATGACCACATAATATGGGGTCAATGCCAATGATAACACGGGTACCGGTAGATAACCTCCATCGCAATCGAGAGAAGAAAAAAGGTTCGATCTTCTGCATGCTGAGCCATATAGCGGATCCCTATTGGAGCCCGATAGCCCCAGTTCTACCAGAATTCTAGATTCCTGCCTTTCATGTATTTCTGTCTGACAATGGTGCTCCATGGGCCATTTCAAAAATGCCTCTCCATAAAGTGCGGCATAAGAGCGCGCGACCAAATTGACGCAAATCCTTTAAACCCCATCCGCCAAATTGTTTTGGAATGGAGATAGCATCCATTTTGGCAAGATGGAATTTTCTGTGCACGGACGTTCCTCGCCATATGAAATTAGCAGTGATCTTGTTTAGTCGTTGAATGGTGCATAAGGGAAGGTAGAACAAATGAGCCCAGTATACAAATAGCTGAGACAAGACCGATGTAGATAATATCACTCAGCCAGCCAGTGATAGGGTCCTGTATTCCCATGATGATATTTTCTTATAATATCTCTCGATCAACCATTCCCAGTCCTTTGCAAAATAGTTGTTTGTTTTAAGATGAAAGCCCAAGTATGTAATTCCATTTTGGAGCGAGCATGTGTCAACGCCAAACATGGTTGCAATTCTATTAATCAGATCCATATTAGTCCCATTGTAGTAAAAAGAGGATTTGGACTTGTTGATGATAAGTCCCGTGGCTTTTTGAAAATTTGTGAGAATGTCGAATAGGAAGCTCCATGATATTTGACATAACATAGCACATAGGAGAACATCATCCACGAATAGATTGTGTGATAAATATATATACCTACTGATCTTTATGGGCCGACATCAATGCTCATCCACTGCCTTGCAAATATGCAAACTGAGGGTGTTCATGGCTAAAATAAATATAATTGGAGCAAGTGGGCATCCCTGGCGGAGCCCTCTTTCAACAAGGAAATATGGGGATGGAATGCCATTGATATTAATGGCATAGTTAATGCCTTCAATACATGCCATAATCCAATTAATCATCTTGAGCCGCAAGCCAATTTTCGCCAGAAGACATCTGATGTATCCCCAGTCTATACAATCATAGGCTTTTTGAAGGTCTATCTTAAGGATAGCCGCATCAATGTCCTTGGAGAACATGGAGAACATGCATTCCTGTGTATTGGCCACAGCGTCTAGGATGTTACGACCCTTAAGAAAAGCATGCTGGTCTTTTGATAGGTGGGTAGCCAAGGTGCCCTTTATACGTTCAGCAATAATTTTTGATATAATCTTGAACGATATATTGCACAAGGAGATCGGTTTGAAGTCATGGAATGTGTCCGCATCCCTCTTTTTTGGGATGAGAGTGATCAGAGTGGATGAAATGTGAGGATGTATGTGCCCGGTGATTCGTGAATCCTCAATCATCTAAATGAGATCATTCTTGATGATGTTGAAAAAATGGATAAAAAATTCTATAGTCCAGCCATCAGGGCCAAGACATTTGTCTTTGTTGAAGGCCTTAAGGATTCCATAGAGCTCTTTCTCAGTGATAGGCTGATATATAGATTCATTTGTAGAATCATCAAACATTTTAGGAAATAATTCAATGCCCCATAGGATGTCATGAATAGCACTGCCCTTCCCCCTGCTGTATTGTTGCCTGAAATGATTTAGAGTAGCATCTGTTATATCTTGTTGAGAATAGAGGAAACCTCTATTCCCGTCGTTGATCCTCCATATAGCATTCTTTTCTCTTTTGTGATTGGCGAATTTATGAAAAAATTTAGTGTTCTGATCCCCTTATTTGAGCCATAGGGCTCTGCTTTTTAGCCTCCATGTGGATTCCTCCTGTCTAAGAAGGTGAAGTTTGTGACGAGAAAGTTCTCCTATACGGCGCCTGTATTCAAATGAGATGGAATTCAGATCGATGGAATTGGATATGTGATCCAGTTCGCATTGGATTTTCTGTAGAGATAGTCAGTCCCGCTTCCTTTTATCCAGTTGCCAAACCTTAACTTTTGATCGCACAGATTCCATCCACACTCTGAAAGGGGGAGGAGAGGAGTGTTCATTGTGCATAGGGGACATCCATGCGCTTGATACAATGAGATTTAGAGCCGGACCTTCCAAGAATGTCCGGTTGAATTTAAAAGGATAATGCTGACTGAACCGCTTATGCCGCCATTGTACATATATGGGCCGGTGGTCCGATATGAATTCATTGCCAATAGTGAGATAGGAAATACCCATAGCTTCAATAATGTCGGCATGGATAATAACACGGTCGATGCGTTTTGCAATGTATGCATGGCCAGACCTGCCATTGTCCCAAGTGTGCGTCATAGCCGATGGAGCAACATCAACAAAATTCCTTATTAATAGATGGTTCTTTATGAAATGAGCGAGCGGGTCCATCTTCCTGCCACCACCCCAACATTCATCAGGACTCAATGTGAAGTTTAAGTCACCCGCAATCATTAGGCTCTTAATCTCACATAGATCAGAAGAGAAGAACCTGTCCTAGAATGGATATCTATGAAGATAAGGAGCGTATGTGTTTAGAACATTGATGGGGTGACTATTTCCACGGAAAATAGCGGATATCAAAATGCCAACAAAACATTTATATGCCTTGGCACGAATCCATTGCGGATCCCATAAGACAGCGAGCCCCCCAGAAAGACCAGTAACATCAATAGCCACCAAATACCAAGACGGGAACATTTTACGGAAATATGTAATGGATGATTGCCTGCAGTGCATAGTCTCTTGGATGAGAATAATTTTCGTCCGAGCGGAGAAGAAAATGTGTTTTAGTGCAAGAGATTTTGGACCTACACCGAGCCCCCGTATGTTCATTGATACAATATCCATCATTTAGATGATTGACCAGCCGCGTCTGCTCTAAGAGGCTGTGACTGAGAAGAGGACATATCATATATAGGGACATCCACAATGATAAATTATGAACCCCGCACTCAGGAATATTTGATCTTCCTCGAAAATGACGAGAGCCACCCCGAGATTTTTTCCGAACGGTGATATTCTTTGCGAATGCCGGGCTAATGATGGGGGAAGCACGATCAGATGGCTTATGAATAGTGAGGGGCTCTAATTCCATGGATTTTTGACGTAGAAGGAGGTCAATGTCACTATCGAATAGGTTAACAGGGGATGATGTCGGAGAGTTGGCGGGAGTGACAGCAGTGATAGGATCCTTCCCCTTTGATGACGAAGGATGGATAGCGTGAGAGGGGGAGGAGGATGAAATAAAAATGGGGAGGGAGCCCATAGAGAAATATTTGAGCTGAATAGGAGAGGGGGATCGAATAGCGGGATCGTTCCTCGGCTCTGGGATAGAATCACATGGATTGAAAGATGGGATCACCGGAGGGGGGCAGTAATGAGTATCCCGCGCTTCATCGATCCGGACAGGAGATGAAGATGGAAGTCTCTCGGATTGACTCGGAGGGATTGTTGAGGGACGAAAAGAGTCAATCGGCTGCGTCCACTGAAATGGATCAGTGGTGGGAAAACTCATAGATGAAGACTTCTTATGATGGGAAATTCTGCGTTTGAGAGCAGACTTCCTAGGACATATATTGATGAGATAGCCAGTCTTGTGACATGCGGCACAACGAAATGGGATGCCCTAGAAGTCCAATCGCTGGGAGATCCTCAAGCCACGCCAAGTAATCTCGATATGTTCCGGGTAACCGCCCTTGTAGGCCCATTCAATGAGGATCCATGCAATCCTCTTATCTTTCTCGCCAATACACCATGGATCAACATATATAAACCGTCCGATAGAATTTCCAATGATTTCAAGAATCTCTTTGGACCACATCTCCAAAGGTAGATTCAAGAGTTTAACCCAGATCAGGTTATGAGATGGCGTATTTTTTAGTGGATCGAAACCAATGTACCTGGAGGGCAAGAAAACTCCTTTTATAGATCCATGGTCCCTGGAGAATATCATCAGTATCGACAGCATTGAGAAAATGAAAGCAGAACCAGTCCTTCATGAGATGGGAAATGATAGGTGTGTACCCAATCACCGACTTCCAATGGGTCGCAATCCATTTCCGCATCTCCTCGTCACCCATCTCGGGAAAATGCCAGCGGCCAATGAGAGCAAGATTCTGAAGGCTGTCAATTCTCTCAGAGAGATGTGGATTATCCAAGTCAATGGCAGGAGGGGGGGCCGAAGACTTTGCTGGAACCCGAGATTTGTTATATTGATTATGAGACCTTGAAGCGCCATGGAGGGACTGTGCCCGCGAGCATCCCAGATGCGGATTGATCAAGTCTTTGGACTGCATTACAACCGGTTAAGGATTTCAGCCCCGACAGGGACTATCGGGGCTTGCAACCCTCTGGTTAACCTACGAAAGAGTGGGGTTTCATATGCTCATCCTAAGAGATCAAACCACATTACTTAATGTAATATCTCCATGATAACCTATATTTTATGATTAGGCTTGAGGTGTGTTGAATCATTTATATGTTTGGAGGATAAAGTCTCCGCCTGATTTTAGATTGGTGAGTCTAACTTTGGCTATGTAAATTATGTACAATCATAATTTAAAATAAAATATATGATTGTAAACCAATTGAGACAAGAAAGTAGGGGTCAAGGCTCCATGAGTGGTAAGGGGTAAAAAGATGAGTGATGTGATTAACGTTTAAGTTAAATATTTAAACTAAAACTTAAAATGTTTATGCATATGTTTTTATTTTAAGTCTTTGAAAAAGTTGTGAAGTGATCTTTTTGAGTCTAACTTGTTATTATGTACACATACACATTTAAAAAAAATGGTGTTTTAGTCATATTTTCTATTCTATTCTATTGTTCTCATGATTCTAATACATTGCTGATTGGGAGAGAGATGGTGACCTTTTTATTTTATGATCCTAGGTGGATTTAGGTATGATGATAGGTTTCCCTAGTGTGAGGCCTAGTGAGTAAGTAGAGACTCTTAAGGGAAGTTGCAACAGTTGGATGCCACACGACTATGAGACTTCCTAATTGGCTTATGCTTGAAGCTCTGCAAGGCTAGGGCACAACTTGATAGGTTGCACATGCAAAGAAAAGGGTGTACTAATTTTGGTTGTGGATTGTGATAGGGTCAAGACATTATAGGTTGGAGGTTGTTGGAGTATTGTACCATGACCTAACCTTCTTGGTGCTATATGTGGACCTTAGTTGGTTTTAGGAAGCCATTTTCTCTAGTAAATCATAGTTCCATGTTGGATGTGACCCACAACAATCTAATTAATAATTAGGTGGAATATCTAAAGTTTACATCCAATATGTATCATTTCTAAAAAATAATGTTATATTATATTATATGATCTTTTCTCTGATAATTTTTAATTACATATTAATTATAAATTATATGTGTTTTTACATTTTTAATTAAGTTATACTAGTTAAATATAGACAATAAAAATACTATGTATTATATAATAATATACATGGAAACTTGTAAAATAAAGTAATAATAAACAAATAAATGATTTAGATAATTATGAATTTGGTAAATATAAATTATTAGTAATTAATATACTAAGATATATCACTGGAATCAAAGAAAGAGAATTTTTTTTATAATAAATTGAATCAAAGAAAGAAATTTTTTGATAATAAATTATATAGAGATAGTAATGTGACTCAATTAAAGGGTTGAAGTTAATGAATGTAACAAAAACCTTGGCAAAAATAACTACAGACATCTCAATGAAACTGTATGACTTATTAATGAAGACAATTATCAGAAATTTAGAAAGTTTTTTCTGTCCATATTAATACCAAACCCACCATTTTAATAAATTTATAATTAATGTATTGAATTTTAAATAAATTAGTGAAGAAATTTAATGTGAAACCTACTATTTTAATAAAATTGTTAGTGAATAAATTTAATGCCAAACCCACCCTTTTAATAAAATTGTTAGTGAATAAATTTAATACCAAAACCACCCTTTTAATAAATTTGTCCTTACAAAATCAGTTTAAAAATTAGATAAATTGGTGAATAAATTTAATACCAAACCCATCATTGGAATATAACCATCTTTGTAAAATTAAGAACGTACGTATTGAATTTTCTTCTTCCATCAAAACAGAAATTTGGTTCATATGTACAATATTCTGCAATGTTTATTTAATTGCAAATAAATATATATCACGTACCCTGCGGGGGTCTGTTATCGATGACAGATGATTGGATTTAAAAAAATATATGGTTTAATTGTTTCATTTAAAAAAAAATTATAGTTTAATTGTTTTGTTTTAAAGTTTAGTTTTTTGTTTGGTATATTTTGTTTTTAAATTTATTTGAAATTTAGTACATACGTATTCGAATTATATGTTTGAATTGTAATTTTATATAATCTTAATGTTTTATGATATTTTTAGAGTCTTGAAATAAAATTATAATATGATAAAAAATAGTTTTTTTTTAAGATGAAAAAGAGATGATTTGATTTTTCGGGGTTTGGTAGGTTTAGAGATTGGTTTAATTTCTCCCTTTAAATAGGCTCTACTCCACATGAATACCATAGATAATTACCATGAAATTAATTTTTATTTTAACTTTATTTTTTATTATTATTTTTATCTTATTTTGGTTTAATAAAAATGTTTTCACTTTATAGGAGAGATCGCATCTCTTCTATACTAGGCTAATTTTGTTTTTATTAATAAAACGAGCCTAGATCCAGCTTAACTATGGATCTACTAAGCTCTCTGAAGGACCAAATCTCTTTTCACTCTTAAAAAGGTTTGCATCTCAAGAGTTTTGATCCCTCTCAAAGCTTGGAAGATACAGGATTAAGATGTATGGAGCCTGATTTAATTTCCCTTTTTAATAGGCTATATTCCACATGAATATCATGGGTTCTCAATACCATGTGTCAAGACATGAGTTATTTTTATTTTCTTCTTCTTATTATTATTATTTTATTTTAGCCAAGTTAAAATATTTACATTACATTAGATTAATATTTTTATTATATTTTTATTTTTATTTTTATGTAATTTGACTTAGTCAAAATATTAAGCAAGATATTAAGTTACAACATCTCCACCATATAATATGCATATCTCATTTAATAAACATAATTAGTAATGATTGTTTTTTTTTTTTGGATAAAGACTAAATCTATTAATAAAGGAAAAAAATAGTACAATCAAGCCTGGAAACAGGCAGAGCCAAGAGAAACAAGAACATAGGCAGCCGGAAAGGATATGCAATCCACCTCGGCTCCTAGAAGCGATGAGAAGAGAGAAGAACACTGCGAGAAGTGACTAGAAGAACCTGAGAACAAAAACAAAGCATATGATTCTACCCAACATGGGAGGGATCAACTATGCGGAACTTTTTCCCTTTCTTTTTACCCACTTTGACCCATTCAGGAGGGCACTGCTGAACTGGCATGATTTGCAAACTGAGCTGGGTTGATTGAGAGATTTCCTTATCTGAATCCGAGGTGGAGGATTCATGATTCCTTTTCTGGGAGCTTGGCTGGACAAAAAGATCCTCAGGGTCCGCCGAGGGCGATTCCTGGGCTGTCTTGGTCTCCATTTCTTCCTCATTCATCTCCTCTTCATCCGAGCTAAGATCAAAATCATCCATGGGGGGAGGGTCATGAGGCTTCCAGCTTTTGGATTTCTGCTTAGGATTGGCTTTCTTTTTTGGGGCAGACCTTGAGGGACAAGAGCTCTGAAGGTGCCCTGTGAGATGGCAGTTGCGGCATCGGAAAGCTGTATTCTCGTAATCCAAGTACTGAGTCCAATGAAAGTCTCCAATATTGAGATTGATCTTGTCCGGAAGACCTTTGCTGATGTCTATTTCTGCACATATTCTGGCAAAGGTGTATAGGCCTTTTTCCCCTCTAGAAATGTCTGTGTCTAGGAAGCGGCCTAGAGAGTTACCGATTCCTTGGAATACTGCAAAGTGCCAAAGATGAGCTAGGAGATTAGGAATTCTGACCCAGATTGGGAGCTTGGTGATGATTGCCGAAGATGGATCGAAGTCCGGGAATCAGGGGGTGAGGAATAAACCTGCTGAGCCCCAGAACCAAGGCCCTGCTTTTAGAGATTTTTGATAGTCCTCCTCAAAAGCAAACACTGTTATGAAAAAGCCCTTTGAGCATAATAAAACCTTGCAATTGTTGGTCCAGTTAGTGTGGATCCACTGGTAGAGATCTGTTGTCCGTGGCCACAACCCATTGAACCTGCAAATAATGCCATGCTCAGCAAACTGTTGGGTTTGCTCATCTAGTGATGGATGCATTATTTCGATGGAAGGAGTCTCCTCAAGTTTGTCCACCAGAAAAGGTTTGAGAGCCTGAACTGGTGGGACTGTCTTTTCCTGCCTCGGTGAATGGACAACATCCTTGTATGAGAATGCCTTGGCTGAGGAAGACTGTCCTGTCGCTCCCCCTCTCAATCTAAGGGAAAGGATAATGGAGGCATTTCTTTTAATGTTGTAGAATGAAAGGGGGTAGAGATCCTCTAGCTGTTTACCTTCGTGGAGAAGTCGTTGAGCTGCAGATGGAATTCCCAGCTTAAGTTCCAGCGCATGCATGAGGTCCGTTACGAGCTCCTGAGAGCCTACCCAATGCATCAGAGTTTTGCCTGAGAGGAGCTTGATCTGGATCTGAAACAAGGCATTCCAGGACGTTTCATCTCGCTCAGGCATTTCGTCAAACAGTTCAGACGCTAAGTCTGAACGTCTGAGTTTTGCTGAGCCCTCTTCCATGATATTCCAGGAGAACACCCTTTGTGCAGTCATTTCTTGAGGCGCCTCGCTCGCATCTTCGCTCCTCACAGGAATGGTGGCCTGTGAGTTCTTTGTCCATCCTTCAGGCCCTGGAAGCTCCCCGATATTTGCGTTAGCATAGGCCTGCTCCGCTTCAGTCGGGTCGGAGCTCGGAACCTGGATCTTTTCTACTGTGCTCTCCAAGAATTCCTGATAGGCCGCGCGCGACTGAGATTCGCAGCTTGGCAAGGCATCGAGATCCGTTACGAACAGAGGCCTGGGCCGCGATGCTCAGGGCTTGGGAACCCTCGCTTGATCCATCTCCAGCACAATGTTGTTGGATTTCAGGCATTCGATGCGATTGAGGAGAGTGTTACGCACATGCAGCGAGTCCTTCGGGCCGCCATGACCTTCAAAAAAACCGATCGCAACCTGGCTCTGTTCCGCCATCGTTTCTCCCAACAAACAACAATATTAACACATAAACATAATGCAAAAAAAATTACCCTCGAGAAAACCCAACTTCGAGGAAAAACCAAACTAATAAAATTCCATTAGTCCTCTTGGCCAAAAACACAACCAAAATAATTAGTAATGATTGTTATTCATAATTGTCATATTTAATCAACCTAGATCCATCTTAAATCTAGATCTACCAAGTGACTAAAGGGATAAAGTCTGGAGTTAAGATTGATTTAAGTTAGGCAGGTTAAAGGGATCAAGTTTGGAGTTAAGATTGATTTAAGTTAGGCAGGCTAAAGGGATCAAGTCTGGAGTTAATTTAAGTTGGTACTCTTGCATTCCATTAAAGCATTTAAATTTAGGCTTCATCATAACAAATACCATGGGAAAAATAATGGATTGTCAAAACATGAAGGCAAAAACCCCTATAAGTAAATTATTAATTTTATTTATCTCTTATTTTTATATGACCAAGTAAAAATATTTACATAACATTATAAAAAATTAATAAAATTAATTAACAAATATATAATTAGAATCATAATATCTATGTATATAAGACATCCACGAAGCCATAGAATACCATGAAGGATCTGTTGTAAGAGTTGTTGCTCCTTATGCGTGGGAGCTTGGGCACTGTCGTCTGTGAGAAGTGGATCTGTGTGTTGAAGTGACATACAGAGTGCACACAGTCTGAGAAACCTGCGAGCTGTTCTGTCATCTGTTGTGGAATAGTGTTGTTGCCTACAAAGTTCCAGTGAAGGAGAGGCAGGGCCTCTTGTGGTTGAGAGCCACAACTTGGAGTGTGTAAAGTCGTGGATTGTGCCCTTGCTGTGCCGAGGACGATTGCAACTTGAGGTAGTTGCAACTGTTGATCGTTGTGTACTGTGTAACAAAGATCTTGTGTAGATCGACCGGAGTGTGGAGATTTCCATCTTGTTGATTTTGCGTTGGGAACAGAGCACTATTAAGAAGAGCATTGTTGAAAGGCCACCTTGTTTGTTGACACTCATTGCAAGAGCCCGTGGAGCTTTGTGAGGTACAATGTTGTTTGAAAGAGGGCATAAGGGTAATCTTAGGAGCGTGTGAGCTCAAAGCTGGAGCTATAAGCTCGATGGTGTGCAGAGCTGTGGGCTCTATGGTGTGAAGAGCCAGAGGAGGGCTCAGTGGTTGTGAAGGGCAAGTGGAGTCAACTCTACTATTGACGGTGTTGGAGAGTGTTGTTTAAGACGCCAGTGTGGCGCATATACTATCCAGTGGACTCTTCACATATAGGAGTGTCTCCACTGAAGATGATTGTGTCGCTTGTGACACCTTTGTGGTGCAGAGAGTGATCTAGTGGAGTGTTGGCAGATAGGAATATCTGCAACCAAGTGTCCGCTGATGAAGATTGTTCTGACTATGATGCCTGTGTGGCACACATTCAGTGGAGTGTTGGCAATTAGGAGTGTCTACAACTGAGTGTCCGCTGATGAAGATTGTGACGCTTGTGTGGCGTAGATCCAGTGGAGTCTTGGCAAATAAGAGTGCTTACAACCGAGTGTCCACTGATGAAGATTGTGACGCTTGTGTGGCATAGCTCTAGTGGAGTGTTGGCAGATAGGAGCGTCTGCAACTAAGTGTCCACTGAAGACGGTTTTGTCGACCATGACTCCTGTGTGGCACATATAGTATCTAGTGGAGTGTTGGCAGGTAAGAGTGTTGGCAGATAGGAGTGTCTGCATTCAAGTGTCCATTGAAGAAGGTTGTGCCAAATGTGATGCCTATGTGGTGTAGATTACAGACAGTATCCAATGGGGTGTTGGAAAATAGGAGTGTATTCAACATTGTGTCCGCTGAAGAGAGTTGTGTTGTGTGAAACCAATACAAAAATATGAAAGCCCCCTTACCAATTTTTTTTTTTATGTACTATTGTAAGGCCTAGCTGAGACCGAGACCAGCAGGCACTTTAAAATTTATGTCGTCGTGATTAAGGGGAAGTTTGTTAGAATAATCACGCCGCACGACACATGTTCCCATGATGGCTAGTTGGTGGCAATCAGTGGGGAGTCAATAGGAGTCTGTAGATTTAAATGAAGAAATAATGACATTTGTTGTAGAATCTACGACTGTCACTTATATAAATAATTTTATGTTAATAAAATGATAAAGCTCACTTTAGTGAGTCTTCCAGTTCCATCATTGTGTACCTCATTGTTAACATAGCTTTGGCAAACTACACTGTAATTAACTAACTAAAAACAATATATAAACCTATTGTGAGTTCGAAAGCATTTTCATCCATTTTCCAATTAAAAATCTATTAATTCTACTGAAGTAGATCATACTGAAGTTATCTTAATTTACTCATTGTAAAGTCAAAATAATTTATATCTATTGATAAATCTCCTTTTATACATTTTCTATTTTGTGTTATTGGTTATAATGCAATGCAATTTGACACGTATTGAATAAGGTTCAAATTTTATTAGGAAATGAGCTATATACCATTTTCATCATTTTAGTAACAATTTGAATGTAGATTATAAGGTAGTTTCTTTTTTTTGGTTGGTTTCAACTATATGGTAATGATATGTACATAGGATGAGGAAACTTCAGTTTTCAAAGAAACAATTCATCTGAGTTAAGCTTTATATAGTAATTAATATGTACATAGGCAACTTCAGTTTTCAAAGAAATAATACTTGAGCTTTCAAAGAAATAATTCATCAAGTTAAGCTTTTTGGTAACTCAAGTGTCACTAGTCTTATTTATTAGTCCCTGCTTTCGGCACCGCGGGGAATCTTGCGATCGATGGGCCTTTACTTAGCATCAAATTTCTTTAACTAACCATTAGATTCACTATTTAACCCATGTTTCAGCCCAAATATTTGACCAAACAATTTTTTATGCAAAGTTTTAACTTGGACCTCTTATTGCAGGCAAATGATGATGATTTTATTAAAACTTAGGATAATCGATTCAAATTTCACTTGAATGTTGATTTATTGTTGATTTAATGGTAGCTTGTACTTAACATTAATTGGGAAACATTTAATGTTTTTCCTCTTAATGGCTTTATCCAAAGCCTGTATTCACCTTACCATGTTGCTTTGCAAATTTTACCCAAAGTTTGAACTGCTCGTGGTGTAGCCAATAACTTGCCATCACTTCTCGCCACTTGTCATATCTAACAGGTACTTCTCACCACCTACCATTGTTTCATTGATGTTTCATTTCAATTCCATCACATCAATTCTTCTAACCATTACTTCATCCCATTCCACTATTGATTCATTCCATCCCACGTCCAACAGAGAGAAAAATACAGGTCTTGTTCGAGCTCATTTGTCATCCTGCTTCCTGCAAAAAAGACATGTAATAATCAATGAGCATCCTACATAAAAGATATGCAAAAATTGCAATAATCAATGAGAAACGTTGTGTATGCAATAATCAGTGAGTATCCTATACAAAATTCATGCAAAGACCTGCAATAATCAGTGAACATCACTGCATGCAATACACATAGGTAAGCTTAGTTAATATTCATTAATGATTCAAGGTCATGTATATTGAAATGTTCTCCTATTTGCTAGAATTTGTTTCTATTTTATTGATGTTTTATGATGTTTGATTAAATTTAAATAAGTAAAAATTATCATTATATTGATTCACCCCCATCCCCTCTCAATATAATTTTGATTTCCAACATCCTAAGCCTATGAACCATACTTTACAATTATCTATTTCTATTGATAGGGTTACATTTGAAATAAACAGCTTTACATTTTGTAGTTCATCACTTACCTCTACTTCTCTATCAACAAAGTTGTAATCTTATCTTCTATATTTTAACTCATTTAACTTCTTTTTCCTACATTCATAATCACAGTGTCCAAACTACACTGGTAATTGTCTTTTATGAAATCCTATCCTTGATATAATTTTAGGTTAGTTTTTCCTCCTTTGTTCTTTAGGGCCATGACTTTCCCTTATATGGATTTTTGCTTTTATCCATCAAAGAAAAATTTGAATTTTTGAAATCTATTGTTGACACTCTTCTTTCCTATTCTTGGAAAAGGATCCCTATCAAGTCATTAAAGGAAGATGCTTTCTCTCTTGCTACAAGACTAGTGATAAATACTTATATTCATCCAACATAACATTTAATGTTATACTAATTAAATCACTACTTGAAACTTTCTCACCAATATCACCTAAATTATTATTTTTTTTTTTTTTTTTTTCTAGATAGATAATTAGAGATTCTTTAATTTTCTTCCATTTTAATTGAAAGAATCTTGATAGTCATAAATATAACTCTATATGTATTTAATATTACATATAAATATTTTAATGCCTCCCATGTCTCACTTGATATATTCCATTCCCTTATATCAGGAATTATAATGTCTTTCATGGATATTTTGAAGAGAACCTTCACCTTGGTGTGTCTTTTCTCCCAATATTGAACTAAGGCTAATTGAGAAACGTGTTTGGCTTAAGCTCCACTCACATTCTCCTATGCATTGTGACCTTTCAACAAAGTTTGCATCTTAAAGTTTAAATTTCTATAATTCAATCCATCTAACTTATTTTATTCATTCCTTCCAACAAATTCTGCATCTTAAAGTTTAAATTTATGTAATTCAATCCATCCAACTTATTTTATTCATTTAGATAGGAATCAGTTAGATTTAACATGACTAAGTAGAAAAAAGAATAAGAGGAATTTTTCTGCAATAGCAATTTTAATAACACATAAAAAATTTCACATTGTTTTACAAACATATTGTTCAACATGTTGAATGCACAATATATATTTACCTCATGTGTCTACACCCACAACAAACAATGGTAGCTCACTCTTTCATAAGTGGCAATTCAATTTCTCAACAATTCATCCTTTTGTTAGTACCTTCCTTTGACATAGTGGTTCCTCTGGATGAAATGCAACTCTTCACACTAAAATGGATCTTTCACTTCATAGTATCTTCTATCACTTTCATGACTATTGTGTACTCTTATGATAGAAAGCCTATTCCATGTGGCCTCTCGTGCCAAGCTCTAATACCAAGAACAAAGGAGGAAAAATTGAAGTGAAATTGTATGAAGGTGGGGTTTAATCAAATATATCTACCAATGTGAAGAAGAATGGCACATGTAAATATTTTGGTTAGTTTAGGAACTATGCTTATGCATATAGGAAAAATAATTTTAATGAGTCCAAATATAGAGGGGAACTTTATTGATGGAAAACTAGAGGTAAGTGATGACCTCAAAAATATAAAGTTGTTCAATTTAAGTTTATAGCAAAGATATATAATTTATTGCAAACATCATCAAACATGGCAATAGGTGGATCTTCCATTCAATCAACCCAAAAATTTGTAGAGGATTATAAGAGATGAAACATTTATTTGTTTGATGTTTTGAATTTAATTGATTCAAATGTTCGCCACACTACATTTTGTTGTGTACAATTTAATGATGAGCGAAATAACATCTCTCCAAGTTCAAATATATAATCTCCAAATTCATTTATTGTCGAAGAAGCATTAGACTTAATTTTCCCTATGAGGCACTAAACCAAGACGAAGCATTTCTACTTCATGGAATTAGTAGAGAGAGATGCCAAATTTCCTAGATGATGTTAAAGGAAAAGTGGGAATTTATTCCAAAAAAAATTTGAGTTCAATATTTTTATAATTGGCTTTATCCCCTTTGTGTAAGATGCATTATATTCTTGTATATTTTCCCAAAAGTACCCACATATCTCTAGTTATTCTTGTGGATGGAAAATATGTAGTTTATTTGTAACGTTTCCAAATGAATTCAAGTCGAATATGAATAGTAGTTATCGAAATTATTTTCCTTATTATATGGGAAGAATAGGAATACCTATAGGGAAATAGTTCAAAAAAATTTAAGCCATAAATATGGATTCATGATAAGGTTTTTAAAAATCCAATGAGTCTTCAAGTTCACTACATTTTGGTCCTAACCTAGAATTAGTGTTGGGAAGAATTTTGCATATGAACATTGTTTCCAAAGTCGTATATTTCTTCTATGCAAATGGATATTGTTTCTATAGTTCTCATATATTTCTTCTAACATGAAGTAATGGAAATTGAGGAAGTTAGATATAAAATCATGATCACATTCTAATACTATGGGTTGAATGTCTATGCCACATTGATTGGATCACAACTAAAACACATGTACGAATAGTTTGGTTTAGGTGTTTTTAACCATCAATTTGAAGCTTTGAAATTTGATGGGATATAGTAATCATATGACATTCCTTGGATGTCGATATGGTCTCGGTGGCTGATCTTCATGTATTATTAAATGCATATTTTGTAAGATCTCCATCCATTGTTTTTTGAAGAGAATAGCAGAAGTTTTACTCCATAATTTGAAATGAATATATTTTTGTGACATAAAATAAAAACAAAGAATCTTGAAAATATGTTGGCATAGTGTGGTTAGATACCCTTCCTTGATAAGGAGAAAAATAATGCGCTCATTAAATGTACATGGGAGTAAGTGTTATAACTTGTTATGGAATCAAATGGTTCGGGATTGTGATCCTACAAAAAGAATTAAAGGAAAAGGATTATAATAGCTTCAAACTACAATCTAATAGAACTACAATTGTGAAGTAAAGAGCTACATGTTTTTAACATCTCCAATTGTGAAGGGCTAGATGGTGAGAATCCAAACCAAGAGGTCATATAAGTCCCACTTATTTAGATTCTATTAGGTTTGGGTGCCTAAGAATTTGTAGAAAAATGTCACATGAACTCTAAATTCCAAGTTAATCAACTTAAAACCCAAATACTAGGGAAGTCTCCTAAATTCCCAACTACATTACTTTTATTATATTGTAGGTTTATGTTTTCTTGAAATTGATAATTCTCAACTAAATAGTTCACTCTGTTTCTCTTAGTATAGAACATTGATTTAGTGTTTTTACAAAAGATACAATTTATTTTGTTTTATATGCATTGATTTTAATGTGGATAGATGCTATTTGAAAAACATTTTATCACTATTTTGAAACAATTGATCATATATAATTGTATGAAAATCATTATCCTTGGTAAAGGAATTTAATAGTGAAATAGTGAATAACTAATCAAATAGTTCGTATAAATCATGATCGCCAAAAGAGAATCAACAACAAAGGCACACACAAACTCCAAATTATTAAACTCTCAAAAAAGATAGGAAATAAAACAACTAGAAACTCATGGGTCATAGCTTGCCATTCTCACAATTAAATAAATGATTTCATAATGAATATTTGACTAGCAACTATAATGAGTTGACTAACAACTTTTTAGACATATCCAAAGACCAAATCAACTAAATACCTAACTAAGCCAGTCAACATGAGAGATTAAACTATATCTTAACACCCCCACTTAATCTCGATTGTAAGTTACAAATGTACATAGTAAAGAAACAAACTTTACCTAACTCTATACTAGACCAAGTTATACTTAACTATTTCCTATGTGTCGGAATATCCTAACAGTGGAATCTTTAGCGGGTAAGTTCTTCCACTTGATGAGATACTCTGAAATTGATTGATTTAGTAGTTGTCGGGTTCTTGATTTTGTGACTTCTTCACGTTCCAATGTGATTTTTCCTTCCTTGTCAAGTTCTGACAATGTTGTTTGAACTCGGAGCTTGTCATTTCTAACCTTTGTTAAACATTAAACATGGAAAACTCGATGCACTCAGGAATATGGAAGAAGCTCCAATCTGTATGCCATAGTACCAATATTTTGCAACACCTTGTAAGGACCATAGTACTTTGGTGATAATTTATTATCCTTCGTAGCTTGCTTGAGGAACATTTGTTTGTATCGTTGTAGCCATAAAAATACTCAGTCACCTACATCAAAACTTATTTCACTGCGATGTTGATATACATTTTGTTTCATTCGATTCAATGCCAAGGTGAGTTTATCCTAAAAGAGTTGGAAAACTTGTTGTTGATGCTCGATGTGATCTTCTGCTACTTGAACCTTATATTTTTCTCTTAAAGATGATGTGATGGATGGTGGATGATATCCATAAAGTGCCAATGCATTACAATACATGGTCAAAGTCATTTCTTCTTTCCCCAGGGTTGGTTCCTGGTGTATATCCTCTTCTTTTAGTGTTTCTTGATCCTTTTCTTCCTCCTCTTCACAATCTATGTAAAATAATTTCTTCTCAGCATACTTATGACATTTAATGTATTTTCTTCCAATTGTTGTGGTGTCAACCTTATAGGTTGTGGAAGGCTAGGAGGAACCACACTTCCATATTTATAGTTGTGAGTGGTAGGCTTCCTTGTTGCCATCATTTTGCTTTCAATTTTTCTTGCCAGCCTGAATGCCTTCTCCAATGAATCAGGTTCTGAAACATGAACCTCATGTTGAATGTTATCCTTTAAAGTCCCTATGAATAAATCAATCCTTTGCTTCTTTGGGATATCAATTACCCTTATATTCAATTTTTGGAAGTCCTAAATGTGCTCTGCCATTGAACCCTTTTTTTCTGAAATTTATCAATTGGCTAAATAAGGTGTTTCTCTTTGTATCCTCATAATTTGCTATTATTTCCTCTGCAAAAATTGACCAAGTGACAAGTGGTTTACAAGAACAAAGCCTTTTATACCATAAAAATTGATTTAGTTCTAAATATAAAAATACAATACATACCTTTTGTAATATTTTCACTTAATGTAGATCAAAATATCGCTCCATATGTAGTATCCAAGTTATTGGATCCTTGCCATCAAACTTCCTCATATCTCGTTTCCTTGCTTTTAGGATCTTGATCTTGAAACGATTGTAACTATGTATTTTTGGATCTCCAATTTTTGAAATTTCGTCTTATGGTAGCCCTCTGAGTCCTCTTTGCAACCCCACAAGTCTCATCGAAATTGAATTATTCAAGAAAGAGTTATTCCCAAGCTCCCATGATGGTTAGATTATAGACTATTTCAGTAAAGCGAATTTGTATAATGTTCCATGTGTCACTGTTTCAACCTTCAACCCTGAAAATGATACCCAACAAACTAAAGTCTGTCCTCTTTCTGTTACCTTTTACAAAATTTGAATCTGATTCTTAGAGAGAAAGTTATGACGATTTTCCCAAGGTCACATGTTTGAGATGGAATTTGGGAGCCTACAAAAACCCTAATTTCCTTAGATCCTGTCTCTGAAAATATAGTGAGCCAAGATCTAAAATTTGAATACGAGGTTCATCAAGATTTCAGATCAAATGGTTTTTAATTTCAGCTTTTGAAACTTCGTAGAAAAAGCTTTATAGCGAAAATTCCACTATGACCTATTTGAAGCAGCGAAACCCTAGAATCCAAAACTTTGATACCAAATGTTATGCAACCAACTCACAAAATAGAAGTAGAAATAGATAAACGACTTTAAAATAAGCCTCTTCGAGGGGGAAACCTCCTTTACATTACATAAATGAAAAATTCTTGGATGATACAAATGACAAGACCTCCTTTCTATATATAGGAGTCTAAGGGGTCACAATATAATCATAGTTGACATAACAATAATAATGTAAGGGCACAACAATAACAATAGTGGGATTCTATGGGGCACAATAATAACAATATGGGGACAACATGAGAAAAACAATACAATAAGGGGGTTTAACTAATAACAATATGAGACTACACCAATAGTATAGGGACCTAACAAAACTTTCTTACGAAAATCATCAATAAACATAAAAAATTAAAAAATTCCAATAAAAGACCATGTTTTCATAGGTCCAAATAGATCTGAATCAACTAGTTATAGATGCTCTTTGGCTCTACAGGAGGATATTAAAATTTTCTCTTTGATTTCTAAGAATTCAATTTTCATAAGTGTTGGTTTACACAATTAATATGGGAAGTCCCTTAACCATTGACTATGTTTGCAAGATATTAAGACTCCTAAAAGATAGGTAACCACACCTAAGATGTCACAATGAAGTCTCATCTATGCTTGAGACATTTTGTGAATATGATTGTGATAAATTTACACTTCTCATATTCGATGGGAACATTCAATTCTTGGTTATTTGAACCTTTGCAACAATTTTTATACTACGTTGCTTGTCTAAGATTGTGCATATGGAGTCTTTGAATCTGACATCATAACCATGTTGACTCAACTACCATATAAATAATAGATTATGTATAGGATTGGGTACATAGAGGAAATCATGAATGCCTTTTTTCTCATTTTGTTTAGTCAACATACAAACAAAACCTTTTTCTAAGTCCTTCACATGATAATCATCTCTTAAAGTAATTTCATATTAAATAGATATCTCAATACTAGAGAAAAAACCTCTTGTTACCTGTAATGTGATTGCTACAACCATTGTCCAAAAACCAAATATTTTTTTTGTGATCTTCTTTAGTGATTTGACACCAGATGAACATTGACTCATATGTCCCATATTTAGTGTTGGAGACATTATCACCACGCTTACTCAGATCTGCCTATTTCTTTTTGTATTCACTTTGATAATGACCATATTTTTTGCAAGAGTAACATTAGACATTTGATTTGTTTTTCCATCTTCTACCTCTCCCCCTTTGATTATGAGAGTGTTTAGGTTTATTTGACTATTTTGATGTTGATCTTTCTTCTATTTGATGATAACATGTACCTCTTTGAAATCTTCCTTTACTTCCTATGCATTTTCCTCTACCAATGGATTACTAAATCTTGAAGGAATATTTAAGGAATCATCTTCCATGTGATTCTTGATTCATGTGGTAAGAGAGGCCCCACAAATTATTTTACTATCAATTTAGATAGGTCTTGGACTCATATATGGCAATGAAAACCATTTAAAATTTCCTAGGTAGGATTCTAAGAACTTTCAAAACAATTTTCTAATCTTCAATCATGTTTGCATGAGTCCTGAGTTGATTCACAACTCTCATCATCATGGTCATGAATTGGTCAATGCTTTCTCCCTCCTTCATCTTCAATGTTTAAAAGTTTATCCTAAGGGTTTGAAGCTTCACAATCTTCACTTTGTCATTACCTTGATATCCTCCAAAATATTTCAAGCTTACCTTTCACTAGATGCTCCCATTATCTTAGTAAAAATTGAGCCATCCAATGAACTTTGGATCCAAAATTTGGCCTTGTTTTGCTTTTACCTCATTTCCACAAGATGATTTCTCTTGGCATTGGACATGGCCTTTTCCTTAACTTAGATAAAACTTGCAGGTATCGACTCTTTCGACTTGGAAAAAAAATTATAAATCAAGGATTAAATTACCATTTCCATTCTTCATGGCTAACTAGGGTTTGAGGTAAAAATGAAAAAATTACCTCTTCTTTGGTTGTTCTCTCTCAAACTTCATCGCTTGTTAACAAAAACTTCACTATTTCTATACTTGGTGGCTCTCCTTAATTATTTGGTAGCTCAATTTTACCTAGTAGTAGCTAGGGCTTGTTCCATTGGAATCCTTGACTTACTTATGACTCTTTCTTAAGTATATTATAGTATCTAGATCTCTCTACAACCCACAAGAGGTGTGTTTGAATGACAACAACTATCTTCAATTCAACAAAATTTGATATGGAAGTAGAAACAAAACCATTTATTTTGGGTTCCTCTATGGAAGACTTTCCAAATGGGCAATGTAAAGGGTTCTATCTAGCAATGAATGACAAGTCCCCCTAAAGAGATAGTTTCTTCTCCTTGGCAAAGTTTCGATGACTATAGCAATTGGTTATTAACTTGTTCCTTCAATGGATTTTGTAGATCGAACTCCTTCCTCAATTGACGACAATAGATTCTCCTTAGACAATCATTGATCTTCTCTTCATGGCCACAAATCATAAACCTCATTCTCAAATTTGTTTACTCTCCCTCTTCATGATTTTCTCTTTACTTCGTGAAGATTCTTATGTCTGTTTTGATACCATGTTAATCTCTCAATCATAGATAAGAATGAAAACAACTAGAAACTCCTGGGGCATGGCTCACCCTTATCACTATTAAATAGATGATCTTACAATGAATATCTGACCAACAAATATACATACTTCACTAATAAATTTCTAGAAATATTCAAGACTAAATAAACTAACTACTCAACTAACTTGGTCAACAAGAGTGATTAAATTATATTTTAACACAAATCATAAGTTGATAGAATTGGAATACTGAAACAAAATTGCACATCTTTCCAACTTCCCTAACTACAAACGTCCAACTAATGAGCATCCAAACCAAAGGGACATATAACCCACTTCTTCATTTTCTATTAGGCTCAAGTGCCTACGAGTCCATAGAAAAAGGTCACATGAACTCTAAATTCCAAGTTAATCAAATTACAACCTAAAGGTTTGTGGTAGTTTCATAGAATCCCAAATACACCCTTGCGTGCTAGTCTTCTCATTTTATAATATTTCCTCAAACTGTTAAGTATTTTTTATGCTAGCCACCTTCTATCTATTTCATGAATAATGTTCCACCTCACACTTCATGAAGTTGCAAGGATGAATTTTAAATAAAACAACTATTGAACATTGGACAAAAACAAGATATGACTTTTATTGTAATATCCTAAATTAAAAGATTGAATGGTCTTCAATTTCAACTTCCTATTTCATTAATTAATATGAAAAATATGAGAAAATTACTTAATATTGTTATAAAAAAAGTTAAAGAAGATAGATTGAGAATATTATATACTATTTATCATATGCACCATATTACCTTCTTAGAACCCATTAACTTCTTCATTAATGAACATTGTCACTTTATCATTATTCACTTTATTCCTCATGTAATGTTTTCAGATATTTTTTGATATTACTCTCAAGACTATACCTAATACTTACTAAATTTCAAAGTATTAATTTTTTTGAATAGTTATAAACCTTTGTAAACGTATGGCCAAATATTTAACTTTTTGTGTCATACTAATATAGAAATATAAAAGTTGCATTATTTCATTGTGTTAGTAATTCTTTCTAGAGCACAAGTTTTGTACTCAAA
>APFE030040647.1:13297-57086 GCA_000404065.3 Pinus taeda | reverse complement strand
TCTAACTTTTTTTTTTTTTTTTGTGTAAGCTGGGGTGGGACTCTCCGATTTACATGTCCATTAAGTACCCCTCAACGGGGGAAGGGTAGCCCAAGATTTGAACCCAAGACTTCCGGTTCGGTGAAACTTCATTTTCACGGCCCTTGCCACCTGAGCTACCCCATGTGGACAATATAATGTCATCTAACTTGATGTAACAACATCTTTCTTAAAAATATAAATCATTATAAAATAAATATTTTATTATTTAAAAATAAAAAAATAAAAATTATTTATAAGTATATTAATAAAACAAAAATATTATTTTTTATATTAGTAAAACAAATTCAAAATATATATATAATATTTTAAAACTAATTATTTATTAATATAAACCATTAAAATCACTATTTTACATACAAATATTAAAAACAATACACTTCAAATTATTTATATCCTTGTACGTCGTACTATCGAAAATTTAAAAAACTACAATCTTAGAAATTTAGAAATGCTATTGTAATGTGCCATTTACTTATTCCACGGCCAAATAATGCATCTTAGGTGTATTTTATATCCTTATATGTCGTACTATCGAAAATTTAAAAAGCTACAATCTTAGAATTTAGAAAATTTAGAAATGCTATTGTAATGTTCCATTTACTTATTCCAGTTGCATCTTAGGTTCCAGTTGCATCTTAGGTGTAGTTTAAACGGGGTACAATTTAGATTACAGATAAAAGGATTTTTTTTTGTGAGTTGAGAGAAAATTTAGCATGAATTTTTTTTAAATACTAATTACAATTATCAAGTTTTAAGATTTTGGGTGCTTTTCTTTATAGTAGATTAAAAAAAATTTACCAATTTCCAGTAAAAAGAGGAAATTGTGCCCTCGTTGGAGAGTGACTTTTCAAAATATTAATACTTGTGAAAACTACACTAAGTAATCTAGAGTTGTTATTAGCCTAATTGGTTTAAGAAGGCCTCCAAGTCAACGGCTAAACCTATAACTTAATGGGAACTAAATCAAACTAACTATTTTATACATCACAAACTTCAATATATTTATACAATTAAATCTTATTAAAAACAAGTGTTGCTTAGTCTATAGTCATTAACTATATATGTAAACAAAAGAGAAACAAAAATCGGCAAATCTAATACCGGAAACATTATATTATATTCAAAAACTTAAATTAATACAATCCAATGAAATATAGGATAGAGTGCTAGATGACACTCTACACAATCATGAAAATAACACTTTGATAAATAATTGCTACACAATCATGAAAAGAACACTACCAATTTGGATAGTTACAAAAGTGTTTAACTATTTCGATGAGCTTTTTAATATATATGAGAGTATATTATATTGAAATTATTACATAATAAAATATAAAATAAGCATATTTGTAAAATATAAATATAAAAGTTCTGATAATATAAGTTTTAAAAACCAAAACTAAAAATCATAATTTCTATTTTAATAAAATATTTAAAAAAATAATATTAATTATTTTATATTATACATCCATTATATTTATTTAATCTTAATTTAAAAAAAAAAAATAAAATTTATAATATCAATTAGTATGATTAGTTTAAAAAAAAAAAAAAAATCATATAAAAAAATGGTCTTAGATTAATTAATTATTAGTCTTGGCTAACAATTAAGAAATATTTCTTTTAACCAAAATTAATAAATATTTCTTTAACCAAAATTAATAAATATCTTCAATTTACACCAACACATTTTTAATTTAATTAAAGAAAAAAAATTATTTAATTATTGTTTGGATGTCTGTATTTAGAATCTCATATTACATAAATAAATTGCAGAGGTTGCAACGTAGATATCTTTGTTGCAAAGTAGGTTCCAGAGGAAGACAGATAAAACTACCCCATCTTTATCTCAAAGTATTGATTAAAGTCTTTCGCTTGATGATTGACATGAAAGAAATAGCTTTTTAATTATATTAATGAAACATTACAAGTCTGAAGTTAATAATAGACCGTCATATATGTATTAATTTTTATTAATTCATTTAATTAGATTAAATGATGTATTGTAATTTTTTTATTAATTTGTTTAAATTAAATTACAAAATATTAAGTATTTTTATTTAAATTATATTATATATTATATATATATTATATATATATATTAATTATTTATAAAATTCATATTAATTTTACAATATAAATGTCTATGTAGTGAAATAGATTGCTACATTCGCGGCACTAATAAGTAAATAAACCATTTAACCAGATTTCATAGTTTATAACAATAATTTGCAAACTTTGTCTGCTGGTCTTCCTTACTAACCACAGGAGCTACAGTACAAGTGTGTGACTTTTTTAAGATGAACAATAAGAGAACATGTTAACATATAACAGATTAATGTATCTCAATTGATTTGAATCCAGGTTTATTATAAATTATGAAATTTTCTTACTATATAAAAAATAATAATTACAAATTAAATATAGTTTTATTCACTATGTAAAAATATTTACATATCCAGTGTGTAGAATCTATAAATAAAAGATTCATACTTGTTTAGACCATACTTGGTTAGAAGTTAGTAGACCAAAAAAATTCTTTCATGTAATTTCTATAGAAAGACTTTATCTAAAAAATTTAATTATAATTTCTTTCATATTTAAAATCCACTACATGCTCCTATAAAACATAAAATTCAAAGAGGTTTAATTTTTTGTCCTCAAAATCCAATCGTCCTGGCAAGCTATCAGAAAAAGCTCAAATTCTACATTTACTAGCAACTTCTATTATCCTTTAATGAGATATGCCGTTGTACCAATTGGCAAATGCTATTTCCAACCTTATAGAAACATAAATGCCCTCTGACCTGCGATGAAAATAGTGCTTACCCTCTGCTCGCCCTCTGAGTGACAGCACGTGAACAAATGAATGGAGTGTGGAGAGAGAAGGCGAGCGCTATTTCCCTCACATATCAGAGGGTATTTATTTTTCTATAGGGTTGGAAATAGCTCGCCTGTACCAATTGCTTTTGAAAATCATTGAATAACATAAAATTTATTGTTTGTTTCTTAAGGCTAAAATTTGTTGAAGACAACGGCAATGAAGTTAAGCATCCACAACGGTGACAGCCATTTATAATCGACCAAAACCTGTTACAGTTCCTGTACGGAAAACGCACTGAACTGAAAACGATATCTATACGCTGTTGAAACTATTAGAAACTGTAACAATTAACATAAAGTATCATAATAACAATGAAGCGTTTACCTGCACTGAACGGAACAACAGAACAATTATGCATGATTTAAAATCATTTTTTTTTGTTCTTTGAAAGTGAAAAAATAATTGGAGACTGTTTAATCAGCACCTGTTACAGTGAAAGTAATGACGATTAGATAGATTATAAACTCTTTTGGAAAATCTATTCAATGCTCATATACTCATATTTTTGGAAACTCTTATTTCCAACTCTATAGAAAAGTTAATGAGCCTTGACATGCGCAGTGGATTGCCGTTTATTTTTTTCTCTAGTCATCACAGCAGTTATATCTGGTTATCTCTAGTCATCACAACAGTTATATCTGGTTATCGAGAGCGCATGTTATGGCGCATTAACTTTTCTATAGAGTTGGAAATAGGAGTTTCCCATATTTTTATCATTACTTGGGAAACATTTAATGTTTTTCCTCTTAATGGCTTTATCCAAAGTCTCCATTCACCTTACCATTTCACTTTGCAAATTTTACCCAAAGTTCGAACTTCTCGTGGTGTAGCCACTAACTTGCCATCACTTCTCGCCACCTACCATTGTTTCATTGATGTTTCATTTCAGTTCCATCACATCAATTCTTCTCACCATTATTACTTCATCCCATTCCACTACTGATTCATTCCATGCCACCGCCAATAGAGAGAAGAATACAGGTCTTATTCTAGCTCATTTTGCATCATGCATCCTGCAAAAAAGACATGTAATAATCAATGAGCATCCTGCAGAAAATATATGCAAAAATTGCAATAATCAATGAGAAATGTTGTTAATGTAATAATCAGTGAGTATCCTACAGAAAATTCATGCAAATACCTCAAAAAGTTCATGCAAATACCTGCAATAATCAGTGAGCATCACTACATGCAATACACTTAGGTAAGCTTAGTTAATATTCATTAATGATTCAAGGTCATGTATATTGCAATGTTCTCCTATTTGTTAGAATTTGTTTCTATTTTCTATTAACAAGTTTGGAAATAAACCTCATTCCTTTTCCGCGTTTGATACATCAATTGCAATAACCCTTTCACTTGCCTTTGATATATCAATCTTTGATTATGTAACTTTAACTCTAAGTTTTGATAGCCTTAAGCTTAGAATTTCAAGAGGTCATGGACTGAGTAGTGGGTTCAAACCTCTAGATTAACAAAGGACTCTTTATTATAAAGAACTTTCCTAGCCCAAGGTCATCACTTACCATAGCGAAGGTCCTGAAGGGTCTTTGCTTCAATGCTCTTTGCCATGAATTAACATCTGAGGAAGGCAATATAGTATTCAAGTGGGGTGTGAGCTTCTTTGAAATGAACTCACTAATATCTGAGTAGGGGGGGAAGATGAGAGATCTACATGCATCTCTCGGAATAGTTTTGTTGAACTATTTTGACCTCTTGCTAATGAGGTATTTTTACAACTCGTTGGTAGGGGAGCAGACAAACATAAAGCATACGAAACTACTATTTGAAGGTGAAGTTCTTTCCTTTTACTTGGAATAACTCATGTATCATCTCCATAGTAAAGTAAAGAGACAACTTACATCTACTTTTGGTAATTTCTTTTTCAGATTGCAACCAAATTTTTTTATCAACAACAGGTGAGGTAGGATAAAGACAACCATTAAATTCCAACATCCCAACTTGAAAGAAATTATAGTACACAGTACCAGTTTACTGACCTGCAAATCATGTGACGACATCCAAAAGTTGTTATATGATACCTATAGGGTTTCTTACGTTGATCCATCTCAGTAATAGCATGGTATCATAAAGAAAGTGCGCCAACTAGTTGACATGTTAAATCAAGATCTATCTCCCCTTTCTTCATTGAATTCATTGGAATGCCTATTTGTTGGTTCAATTAACTGAAACAACAATACATGTATTGTTTCCATTGAACGATAATTGTTGAACGAACCTAGCACTTCTAAACAGAAACTGCATGATTTTTCCCAAGAGGGGCATTTGCATTTCCTTCGACCACTCTCTTCACAGACTACCTCACCATTTTAGGCAAGGGAGGGAATATGCACACCACTTCTTATTAGGTGCTTACCCACTACATTCTAAGGGAAAACAAGAAAAATGAATCAATGTTGGTGTGAAATGAATAAACATGCACCATAACTGAACCTGGATTAGGCACAACCATACGATCCAGAAGCAACAAAACATGGACTTGGATTCGGCACAACAATATGATCCAAAAGCAACATAACAAGGTTTGTTTCCAGGGCCAGTCGTCTAGGTACATTTATCCCATCTTAAGTTTATGTACTATGCGAATGAATGTCTTCGTATAGTAACATTTCTACTAGAATTGGATTGTGTTTCTAATAATAATATTTAAAATTCAATACTATTGAGCTTTCTTTCCATTGGGGATTAGTTTCCTTTGATCACTTGTCACTGCTACAGTTTTTGGAGAATTTTTTCTAGATTTTATGTGTCAAGGGTTTTTCTGCGACCAACTGTGGATCATGCCTCAAGTATTATTATCAAGATCTGAGTGGAGCACTTCAGGTGTGATGTAAAAGGATAATATGAATCATAATATCATTTCATGGATTGCGAATATGATAATAGGGAAAATATAATATGATATTGAATATGAGGGGGGAATACAATCAATTATGATATAGAATTGAATTTTGTTAAATTTGGCTTCAGAATACTACTGTGTAAAACTTCTAAATGTACCTTCACCATGGATTGCACATTTGGAATTAGCCGACCCAATATTGAATGACATTTTTCACTTATCGATTTCCTTGGCTTTCATGGGCATGCAAGTGTAACTCATGCATGCGGGTTGATTAAGTGTAATTCATGCATGCCAGTGGGTTCTATTTGCTTTTGTGGGTGTGGCTTTCATGGGCATGCAAGTGTAACTCATGCATGCTAGTGGGTTATGTTAAGTGTAATTCATGCATGCCCGTGGGCTCTGTTTGCTTTTGTGGGTGTGCACGTGTAATGTGACGGTTCTCACATTGGCACATTCCAAGGTATAATTTAGCTTTATAATATTTTAATATGTAGCGCAATAATTTAACTTTATAATATTTTAATATGCAACGTAGTCCCAGGTTCATGAAGGTGATTTAATGAGCAAAGTGTCTACGATCTTAAGGGAAGCACATCTACCCTTACTGATCTTTTGTCCAACCAAATAAATTATGTGAAAGATCATATGAAAGAGGATACTAGAGTTATTTGCATATCTAAATGGTTGAATAACAAAATTCCAAATGGTTGAATTACAGAATGAGAGATGAAGATAACTTTACCACGAATCTGAAAAAAAAAGATGGGACAATCGTTCACAAATCTCAGTCCAAAACTCGATGAGTTCCCTCTCACAATTTTGAAGCATAGCCATTACAAAAAAAATTGATACAATTTTCATAAAATAATTTGTTACGGGCTTTAAAATCAATACACTTTGATGGATGGTTAGCAAATTTTTAATGAGTAGATTTGTGAAAATTAATTGTATTTAATAAATAATAAGTCTCTATTACAAATTAACAATATTCCATGCAGCAATACTTAATTTCAATATTATTATTGAGATAGTTAATCAAATATGATTAATTTAATATTATTATTGAGATGGTTAATCAAATTTCATATTACAAATGTTTAAATTAAATAAATGTATATTAAAAATTAACCCACCTCCCTCTCACACAGTTCACTTTTATATAATAAGATAATTTATATATCGCACAATTCGCTTTTATATAGTAAAATAATTTATATATTAAACTTTGGTTCATATAAAGGTTTCTGGATCGCACATAGTTGTCAGAACTTTATTTTTACCAGATGTGGATTGATCAATTCTTTGGACTGCATTACAACCGGTTAAGGATTTCAGCCCCGACAGGGACTATCGGGGCTTGCAGCCCTCTGGTTAACCTACGAAAGAGTGGGGTTTCATATGCTCATCCTAAGAGATCAAACCACATTATTTAATGTAATATCTCCATGATAACCTATATTTTTTTATTAGGCTTGAGGTATGTTGAATCATTTATATGTTTGGAGGATAAAGTCTTCACCTGATTTTAGATTGGTAAGTCTGAGTTTAGCTATGTAAATTATGTACAATCATAATTTAAAATAAAATACATGATTGTAAACCAAGTGAGACAAGAAAATAGGGTTCAAGGCTCCATGAGTGGTAAGGGGTAAAAAGATGAGTGATGTGATTAAGGTTTAAGTTAAATATTTAAATTAAAACCTAAAATGTGTGTATGTATATGTTTTTATTTTAAGTTTTTGAAAAGGTTGCGAAGTGATCTCTTTGAGTCTCACTTGTTATTATTGACAATACCTATTTTAAAAAAAATGGTGTTTTAGTTATATTTTCTATTCTATTGTTCTCATGATTCTAACTGATTGCTGATTGGGAGAGAGATGGTGACCTTTTTATTTTATGATTCTAGGTGGATTTAGGTATGATGATAGGTTTCCCTAGTGTGAGGCCTAGTGAGTAAGTAGAGACTCTTAAGGGAAGTTGCAACACTTGGATGCCACACGACTATGAGACTCCCTAATTAGCTTATGCTTGAAGCTCTACAAGTCTAGGGCACAATTTGATAGGTTGCACATGCAAAGAAAGGGGTGTACTAATTTTGGTTGTGGATTGTGATAGGGTCAAGACATTATAGGTTGGAGGTTGTTGGAGTATTGTACCATGACCTAACCTTGTTGGTGCTATATGTGGACCTTAGTTGGTTTTAGGAAGCCATTTTCTCTAGTAAATCATAGTTCCATGTTGGAAGTGACACACAACAGTCTAATTAATAATTAGGTGGAATATCTTAAATTTACAACCAATATGTATCATTTCTAAAAAATAATGTTACATTATATTATATGATCTTTTCTTTGATAATTTTTAATTACATATTAATTATAAATTATATGTGTTTTTACATTTTTAATTAAGTTATACTAGTTAAATATAGACTATAAAAATACTCGACATTATATAATAATATACCTACAAACTTGTAAAATAAAGTAACAATAAAACAAATAAACGATTTAGATAATTATGAATTTGGTAAGTATAAAATATTAATAATTAATTATACTAAGATATTTCACTCAAATCAAAGAAAAATTTTGATAATAAATTATGTGGAGATAGTAATGTGACTCAATTAATAGGTTGAAGTTATTGACTGTGACAAACACCTTGGCAAAAATAGCCACAGACATCTCAATGAAACTGTGACCTATTAATAAGGACAGTTATCAGAAATTTAGAAAGCTTTTTCTGTCCATATTAATACCAAATCCACCATTTTAATAAATTAATAAATAACCTATTGAATTTCAAATAAGTTGGTGAAGAAATTTAATGCCAAACGTACTATTTTAAATACATTTTAAGAAAATTGTTAATGATAAATTTAATGTCAAACCCACCATTTTAATAAAATTGTCAGTGAATAAATTTAATACCAAAAGCACCATTTTAATAAATTTGTCCTTACAAAATCAGTTTAAAAAGTAGATAAATTGGTGAATAAATTTAATACCAAACCCATCATTTGAATATAACCATCTTTGTAAAATTAAGAACGAGCGTATTGAATTTTCTTCTTCCATCAAGACAGAAATTTGATTCATATGTACAATATTCTGCAATGTTTATTTAACTGCAAATAAATATATATCACGTACCCTACGGTGGTCTGTTATCGTTGAAAGATGATTGGATTTAAAAAAAATTATAGTTTGATTGTTTCATGTTTTAATGTTTGGTTTTTTTGTTTGGTATATTTTGTTTTTAAATTTATTTGAAATTTAGTACATATGTATTTGAATTATATGTTTGAAGCGTAATTGTATATAGGTTTAATGTTTTATGATATTTTTAGAATCTTGAATTTATTTCAAAAATATATTTTAAACAATAATAAATTTATAATACGATAAAAAACATAGTTTTTTTGGGTACTATAAAAAAATTAGATGAAAAAGAGACGATTTGATCTTTCTGGGCTTGGTAGCTCTAGAGACTGGTTTAATTTCCCCCTTTAAATAGGCTCTAGTCCACATGAATACCATAGATAATTACCATGAAATTATTTTTATCTTAACTTTATTTATTATTATTATTTTTGTCTTATTTTGATTCAATAAAAATGTTTTCACTTTATAGAAGAGATTACATCTCTTCTATACTGCGCTAATTTTGTTTTTATTAATAAAACGAGCCTATATCCAACTTAACTATGGATCTACCAAGCTCTCTGAAGGATCAAATCTCTTTTCACTCTTAAAAAGGTTTGCATCTCAAGAGTTTTGATCCCTTTCAAAGCTTGGAAGATACATGATTAAGATGTATGGAGGTCAATTTAATTTCCCTTTTTAAATAGGGTATATTCCACATGAATACCATGTGTCAATATCATGGGTTCTCAATACCATGTGTCAATACATGAGTTATTACTATTATTATTATTATTATTATAGCCAAGTTAAAATATTTACATTACATTAGATTAATCTTTTTATTGAATTTTTATTTTTATGTAATTTGACTTAGTCAAAATATTAAGTAGGATATTAAGTTACGACATCTCTACCATATAATATGCATATCTCATTTAATAAACATAATTAGTAATGATTGATATTCATAATTGTGATATTTAATCAACCTAGATCCATCTTAAATCTAGATCTACCAAGCAACTAAAGGGATAAAGTCTGGAGTTAAGATTGATTTAAGTTAGGTAGGTTAAAGGGATCAAGTCTCGAGTTAAGATTGATTTAAGTTAGGCAGGCTAAAGGGATCAAGTCTGGAGTTAAGACTAATTTAAGTTGGTACTCTTGCATTCCATTAAAGCATTTAAATTTAGGCTTCATCATAACAAATAACATGGGCAAAATAATGGATTATCAAAACATGAAGGCAAAAACCCCTATAGTAAATTATTAATTTTATTTTATCTCTTATTTTTATTTGACCAAGTAAAAATATTTACATAACATTATAAAAACTTAATAAAATTAATTAACAAATATATAATTAGAATCATAATATTTATGTATATAAGACATCCATGAAGCCATAGAATACCATGAAGGATCTGTTGTAAGAGTTGTTGCTCCTTATGTGTGGGAGCTTGGGCACTATTGTCTGTGAGAAGTGGATCTGTGTGTTGAAGCAACATACAGGGTGCACACTGTCTGAGAAACCTGCGAGCCATTCTATCATCTATTGTGGAATAGCGTTGTTGCCTATAGAGTTCTGGCGAAGGAGAGGTAGGGCCTCTTGTAGTTGAGAGCCACAACTTGGAGTGTGTAAAGTCGTGGATTGTGCCCTTCCTGTGCCGAGGATGATCACAGCTTAAGGTAGTTGCAACTATTGATCATTGTGTACTGTGTAACGAAGATCTTGTGCAAATCGATCGACGTGTGGAGATTTGCGTTGGGGACAGAGCACTGTTAAGAAGAGCATTGTTGAAAGGCCACCTTGTTTGTTGACACTCATTACAAGAGCCCATGGAGCTTTGTGAGGTCTAGTGTTGTTTGAAAGAGGGCATAAGGATAATCTTAGGAGTGTGTGAGCTCAAAGCTGGAGCTGTAAGCTCGATGGTGTGCAGAGTTGTGGGCTCTATGGTGTGAAGAGCTAGAGGAGGGCTCACTGCTTGTGAAGGGCAAGTGGAATCAACTCTACTATTGACGGTGTTGGAGAGTGTTGTTTTAGACACCAATGTGGCGCATATACTATCTAATGGACTATTCACATATAGGAGTGTCTCCACTGAAGAGGATTGTGTCGCCTGTGACACCTTTGTGGCGCAAAGAGTGATCTAATGGAGTGTTGGCAGATAGGAATATTTGCAACTAAGTGTCCGCTGATGAAGATTGTGCCGACTGTGACACCTATGTGGCATACATCCAGTGGAGTGTTGGCAGTTAGGAGTGTCCGCTTATGAAGATTGTGACGCTTGTGTGGCATAGATTCAGTGGAGTGTTGGCAGATAAGAGTGTTTGCAACCGAGTGTCCACTGATGAAGATTGTGATGCATGTGTGGCGTAGGTCTAGTGGAGTGTTGGCAGATAGGAGTGTCTGCAACCGAGTGTCCACTGAAGTGGGTTTTGTCGACCGTGACTCATGTGTGGCATAGATAGTATCCAGTGGAGTGTTGGCAGATATGAGTGTTTGCATTCGAGTGTCCACTGAAGAAGGTTGTGCCAAATGTGACGCCTATGTGGTGTAGATTATAGACAATATCCAATGGGGTGTTGGTAAATAGGAGTGTATTCAACATTGTGTCCGTTGAAGAGAGTTGTGTTGTGTGAAACCAATAGAAAAATATGAAAGCCCCCTTACCAGTTTTTTTTTTTTTTTTAAATGTATTGTTATAGGCCTAACTAAGACCGAGACCAGTAGGCACTTTAAAATTTATGTCATCATGATTAAGGGGAGGTTTGTTAGAATAATCACACCGCACGACACATGTTCCCATGATGGCTAGTCGGTGGCAATCAATGGGGAGTCAACAAGAGTCTATAGATTTAAATGAAAAAATAATGACATTTGTTGTAGAATCTACAACTGTCACTTATATAAATAATTTTATGTTAATAAAATGATAAAGCTCACTTTAGTGAGTCTTCCCGTTCCATCATGATGTACCTCATTGTTAACATAGCTTTGGCAAACTACATTGTAATTAACTAACTAAAAACAATATATAAACCTATTGCGAGTTCGAAAGCATTTTCATCCATTTTCCAATTAAAAATCTCTTAATTCTACTCAAGTAGATCATATTGAAGTTATCTTAATTTGACTCATTGTAAAATCCAAGTCAAAATAATATATATCTATTGATAAATCTCCTTGTTACAATTGGTATTTTTTGTTATTGGTTATAATGCAATGCAATTTGACACGTATTGAATAAGGTTCAAATTTTATTAGGAAATGAGCTATATACCATTTTTATCATTTTAGTAGCAATCTGAATGTAGATTACAAGGTAGTTTTTTTTTTTTTTTGGTTTCAACTATATGGTAATGATATGTACATATGATGAGGAAACTTCAGTTTTCAAAGAAACAATTCATCTAAGATAAGCTTTATATAGTAATTAATATGTAGATAGGAAACTTCAGTTTTCAAAGAAATAATACTTGAGCTTTCAAAGAAATAATTAATCAAGTTAAGCTTTTTGGTAACTCAAGTGTCACTGTTCTTATTTATTAGTCCCTGTTTTCGGCAGCACAGGGAATCTTGCGATCGATGGGCCTTTATTTAGCATCAAATTTCTTTAACTAACTATTACATTCACCATTTAACCAATGTTTCAGCCCAAATATTTGATCAAACAATTTTTTTATGCAAAGTTTTAACTTGGACCTCTTATTGCAGGCAAAAGATGATGACTTTATCAAAACTTAGGATAATCGATTCAAATTTCACTTGAATGTTGATTTATTGCTGATTTAATGGTAGCTTGTACTTAACATTAATTGGGAAACATTTAATGTTTTTCCTCTTAATGGATTTATCCAAAGTCTGTATTGCTTTACAAATTTTACCCAAAGTTTGAACTGCTCGTGGTGTAGCCAATAACTTCCCATCACTTCTCGCCACTTGTCATATCTAACAAGTACTTCTCGCCACCTACCATTGTTTCATTGATGTTTCATTTCAATTCCATCACATCAATTCTTCTCACCATTACTTCATCCCATTCCACCACTAATTCATTCCATCCTACCACCAACAGAGAGAAAAATATAGGTCTTGTTCGAGCTCATTTTTCATCCTACATCCTACAAAAAAGACATGTAATAATCAATGAGCATCCTGCAGAAAAGATATGCAAAAATTTCAATAATCAATGAGAAATACTGTTTATGCAATAATCAGTGAGTATCCTATAGAAAATTCATGCAAAGACCTGCAATAATCTGTGAGCATCACTACATGCAATACACTTAGGTAAGCTTAGTTAATATTCATTAATGGTTCAAGGTCATGTATATTGCAATGTTCTCATATTTGCTAGAATTGTTTCTATTTTCTATTAACAAGCTTAGAAATAAACCTCATTCCTTTTCCACATTTGATACATCAATTGCAATAACCCTTTCACTTGCCTTTGATACATCAATCTTTGATTATGTAACTTTAGCTCTAAGTTTCGATAGCCTTAAGCTTAGAATCTCAAGAGGTCATGGACTGAGTAGTGGGTTCAAACCTCTAGATTAACAAAGGACTCTTCATTATAAAGAACTTTCTTGGCCCAAGGTCAACAATTACCATAGCGAAGGTCTTGAAGGGTCTTTGCTTCAATGCTCTTTGTCGTAAATTAACATTTGAGGAAGGAAATATAGTATTCAAGTGGGGTGTGAGCTTCTTTGAAATGAACTCACTAATATCTGAGTAGGGGGGAAGATGAGAGATCTACAGGCATCTCTCTGAATAGTTTTGTTGAACTATCTTGACCTCTTGCTAATGAGGTATTTTTACAACTCGTTGGTAAGGGAGCAGACAAACATAAGGCATACGAAACTACTATTTGAAGGCGAAGTTCTTTCCCTTTACTTGGAATAACTCATGTATCATCTCCATAGTAAAGTAAAGACACAACGTACATCTACTTTTGGTAATTTATTTTACAAATTGCAACCAAAAATCTTTATCAACAACAGGTGAGGTAGGATAAAGACAACCATTTTTTGTTTTCAACATAAAACTACTACTACTGTACTTAAGTTCCAACATCCCAACTTGAAAGCAATTATAGTACATAGTACCAATTTACTGACCTACAAATCATGTGATGACATCCAAAAGTTGTTATATGATACCTATAGGGTTTGTTATGTTGATCCATCTCAATGATAGCATGGTATCATAAAGAAAGTACGCCAACTAGTTGATATGTTAAATCAAGATCTATCTCCCCTTTCTTCATTGAATTCATTGGAATGCCTATTTGTTGGTTCAATTAACTGAACCAACATTACATGCAGTGTTTCCACTAAACGATAACTGTTGAACGAACCTGACACTTCTAAATAGAAACTGCATGGTTTTTTCACAAAAAGGGCATTTGCATTTCCTTTGGCCACTCTCTTCGCAGACTACCTCACCATTTTAGGCAAGGGAGGCAATATGCACTCCACTTCTTAGGTGCTTACCCACTACATTCTAAGGGAAAACAAGAAAAATGAATCAATGTTGGTGTGAAATGAATAAACATGCACCATAACTGAACCTAGATTTGGCACAACCATATGATCCAGAAGCAACAAAACATGGACTTGGATTCGGCACAACAATATGATCCAAAAGCGGCAGAACAAGGTTCCTTTCTAGGGCCGGTCATCTAGTTAGATTTATCCCATCTTAAGATTATGTACCATGCGAATGAATGTCTTCGTATACTAACATTTATGCTAGAAGTACGTGCAAATAAATGTCTTCGTATAGTAACATTTCTACTGGAATTGGATAGTGTTTCTAATAATAATATTTAAAATTCAGTACTATTGAGCTTTCTTTCCATTAGCGATTAGTTTCCTTTGATCACTTCTCACTGCTACAGTTTTTGGAGAACTCTGTCTGGATTTTATGTGACAAGGGTTTTTCTGCGACCAATTGTGGATCATGCCTGAAGCATTATTATCAAGATTTGAGTGGAGCACTTCACTTGTGATGTAAAAGGATAATATGAATCATAATATCATTTCATGGATTGCGAATATGATAATATGGAAAATATAATGTGATATTGAATATGAGGGCGAATATAATAAGTGATGATATAGAATTGAATTCTGTTAAATTTGGCTTCATAATACTATTGTGTAAATCTTCTAAATGTACCTTCACTATGGATTGCACATTTGGAGTTCGCTAACCCAATATTAAATGACATTTTTCACTTATCAATTTCTTTGGCTTTCATGGGCATGCAAGTGTAACTCATGCATGCGGGTGGGTTATGTTATGTGTAATTCATGCATGCGAGTGGGCTCTATTTGCTTTTGTGGGTGTTGCTTTCATGGCATGCAAGTGTAACTCATGCATGCTGGTGGGTTATGTTAAGTGTAATTCATGCATGCCCGTGTGTTCTGTTTGCTTTTGTGGGTGTGCACGTGTAATGTGGTGGTTCTCACATTGACACATTCCAATGTATAATTCAGCTTTATAATATTTTAATATGTAACGCAATAATTTAACTTTATAATATTTTAATATGCAGCGTAGTTCTAGGTTGATGAAGGCATTTTAATGAGCAAAGTGTCTACAATCTTCAGGGAAGCACATCTACGTACTCTTACTAATCTTCTGTCCAACCAAATAAATCATGTGAAAGAGAATAGACTTATCTCTTGTCGAGAAAAATAAATCATATGAAACAGGATACTGGAGTTATTTGCATATCCAAATGGTTGAATAAAAAATTCCAAATGGTTGAGTTACAAAATGAGAGATGAAGATAACTAAACCATGAATCTGAAAAAAAAAAATGGAACAATCGTTCACAAATGTAGAATTGAGGCTTCTGTGATCCATCATATTTGTAAGAAGAGCTTCGGCGTAAATCACATCAAAAAGACATTTGTCGACGCGTTTCGAACCAACCAGTGTGGTTCATTGTCAGGACAAGTTGAAGACACATATCTGGCTTAGCAAGTTAAATAGACTGAGCAGAGACTCCAACGGCTACATAACGGCTAGTTTGGACTCAGGGTCCAGGTCAAAACTAAATTAATAAATTTAATATTCTTTTTATTTTTATTTTTATTTTATTTTATTTTTATAATATTAAGATTTAATAATATATAATTCTATTTTTAAAAGTTCAAAAGGTTATCCTATAAATAAAAATAGAATGAATTATTTAATAATATATTTTTTGGTCAAAATTAATCATACTAATTAGGATATCAATAAATATAGGTAAGTATAGAGATGTAATTTATTCTTTTATTGATTTATTTACTAAATATAAATCTAAATTTACGGTAAACGAAGAGATTACCAATCCTTATGGTTAAAAAGTTAAGTTAATTTTGTTTATAATTTACTCTTTATAAAATTGACTAATATGTTAATTAGAATGAATATTCGGAAATCTAAACTCTATTAATATATATATATATAAATATATATATATATATATATATATATATATATATATATTATATATATATTTTTAATAGCTGACTAATGTCAAATTGTTAAAAGATATCTAGATATGGCCAACTTATGCATCACTAATTTAACTAGATGATTAGATAACCAAATAATAAAATGTAATAAAGATAAGAATATAAATATCTATGTAAATAACATAAATAAAATTATAACGTAGAATAAATCGTAATTAATTATGTAAATGGATACATGAAAATAATAAAATGTAATCAAGATAAGAATATAAATAACTAAGTAAGGTAGAACCTAGACTAAACAATAATTAACTATGAAATAAAATCTCAGTCCAAAACTTGATGAGTTCCCTCTCACAATTTTGAAGCATAGCCATTACAAAAAAATTGATGCAATTTTCATAAAATAATTTGTTACGGGCTTTAAAATCAATACACTTTGATAGGTGGTTAGCAAATTTTTAATGAGTAAATTTGTGAAAATTAATTGTATTTAATAAATAATAAGTCTCTATTACAAATTAACAATATTCCATGCAGCCATACTTAATTTCAATATTATTATTGAGATAGTTAATCAAATATGATTAATTTAATATTATTATTGAGATGGTTAATCAAATTTCATATTACACAGGTTTAAATTAAATAAATGTATATTAAAAATTAGCCCCCTCCCTCTCACACAGTTCGCTTTTATATAATAAGATAATTTATATATACACACAATTCGCTTTTATATAATAAAATAATTTATATATTAAACTTTGGTTCATATAAAGGTTTCTGGATCGCACATAGTCGTTAGAACTTTATTTTTACCAGATGCGGATTGATCAAGTCTTTGGACTGCATTATAACCGGTTAAGGATTTCAGCCCCGGCAGGGACTGAAATCAAACCACATTATTTAATGTAATATCTCCACGATAACCTATATTTTATGATTAAGCTTGAGGTAGGTTGAATCAGTTATATGTTTGGATGATAATGTCTCCGCGTGATTTTAGATTGGTGAATCTGAGTTTAGCTATGTAAATTATGTACAATCATAATTTAAAACAAAATATATGATTGTAAACCAAGTGAGACAAGAAAGTAGGGTTCAAGGCTTCATGAGTGGTAAGGGGTAAGAAGATGAGTGATGTGATTAACGTTTAAGTTAAATATTTAAATTATAACCTAAAATGTTTATGCATATGTTTTCATTTTAAGTCTTTGAAAAAGTTGTAAAGTGATCTCTTTGAGTCTCGCTTGTTATTATTGACACACAAAAAAAAATGGTGTTTTAGTCATATTTTCTATTCTATTTTATTGTTCTAATGATTCTAAGAGATTGCTCGTTGGGAGAGATGATGACTTTTTCATTTTATGGATTTTAGGTGGATTTAAGTATGACGATAGATTTTCCTAGTGTGAGGCCTAGTGAGTAAGTAGAGACTCTTAAGGGAAGTTGCAACACTTGGATGCCACACGACTATGAGACTCCCTAATTGGCTTATGCTTGAAGCTCTACAAGGCTAGGGCACAACTTGATAGGTTGCACATGCAAAGAAAGAGGTGTACTAATTTTGGTTGTGGATTGTGATAGGGTCAAGACATTATAGGTTGGAGGTTGTTGGAGTATTATACCATGACCTAACCTTGTTGGTGCTATATGTGGACCTTAGGTGGTTTTAGGAAGCCATTTTCTCTAGTAAACCATAGTTCCATGTTGGAGGTGACCCACAACAGTCTAACTAATAATTAGGTAGAATATCTAAAGTTTACAACCAATATGTTGTTGAAAATGGCAACAAAAAATGCTAAAAATAGAAATGTTAAAAATAGCATTGCTATAAATAGCATTTTAGGATATACTTCAACACTGTTGGAAATAGCAAAAAATAAAAATGCTAAAAATAGCATTTCGAGATAGATTTCTATTCTAATTAGTCCTTGAATTAAAATTCGAATTTCGTCTCGACAACTGTTTGAAAAATAATTAATTAATTCAGTTTGAGTTAATTAGTTGGAGAAAATCAAACATGAAGTCTATGTGAACATATGCAACAGTTATCCCTTTGATTGTGGAAGTTATCCCTTAAATTAGTTCCAAACAGTTGGAGGAACTAATTGTGAGTTCAGTCAATTAATGCATGCATGCATGCAACTAGTGTTCTCCAGATAACTAAATATTCTCTCATAAATAACTCATGCATGTCAGTCAGACAGAGACCCAGTTGGGATTAAAGAAAGGGACATTGTACTATCACTTGGAGGAATTTTCCTATAAAGGAAACTCATTGATGCAGAAGGAATTACCTCCTTCAGGATTGCACAGTTATTTCAGAGGTCAGTGTTGTGTGTGAGGTGAGAATCACACGGGTTGCAGCTGGAGGACCTAGGAGAAACTGTGCAAGGAAATAGGAGGCTTGGAGGACTGAAGGAAGGCATATGTGTTGTCTATTCTGTCTATGAGCAGTTGAGAGGGATTGTACTGAGAGCTGGATAGCTTGTGAGCTAAAGGACCTAGGAGAAACTGTGCAAGGAAATAGGAGGCTTGGAGGACTGAAGGAAGGCATATGTGTTGTCTATTCTGTCTATGAGCAGTTGAGAGGGATTGTACTGAGAGCTGGATAGCTTGTGAGCTAAAGGACCTAGGAGAAACTGTGCAAGGAAATAGGAGGCTTGGAGGACTGAAGGAAGGCATATGTGTTGTCTATTCTGTCTATGAGCAGTTGAGAGGGATTGTACTGAGAGCTGGATAGCTTGTGAGCTAAAGGACCTAGGAGAATCTGTGCAAGGAAATAGGAGGCTTGGAGGACTGAAGGAAGGCATATGTGTTGTCTATTCTGGCTATGAGCAGTTGAGAGGGATTGTACTGAGAGCTGGATAGCTTGTGAGCTAAAGCTTTGTGTAATCCGAAGATATTTCCACTTGTATGGTAATATAGAGATCAGGGTTTTTAGCTGAGGCTTTCCCCAAAGTATTCTTCTGTGTTCATGTGTGATTGATTTCTTATTCTTTGTTATATGTCTTCTAATTGATCTTGCTCAAAATCGATTAAGCTTCCGCAAGTTTGATTGCAGAAGTAAATTATAATATTTTGCTTTGGTACATTGCATTATCAGGTTAATCTACACTCAATTTTTCTACATATATCTCAGAAGTAAATTTGTAGAGAATTTGCAAAATTTCTACATAAATAATATAATATAATATTACATAATATTTTCTCTTATAATTTTTAATTACATATTAATTACAAATTATATGTTTTTTTACATTTTTAATTAAGTTACACTGGTTAAATATAGACTATAAAAATACTTTGCATTATATAATAATATACCTACAAACTTGTAAAATAAAGTAACAATAAAACAACTAAATGATCTAGATAGTTATGAATTTGGTAAGTATAAATTATTAATAATTAATTATACTAACATATATCATTCAAATCAAAGAAAATTTTTGATAATAACTTATATGGAGATCATATTGTGACTCAATTAAAAAGTCGAAGTTATTGAATGTGACAAAAACCTTGGCAAAAATAACCACATACATCTCAATGAAATTGTATGACCTATTAATAAGTAGGTTATTAGAAAGTTAAAACGCTTTTTCTTTCCATATTAATACCAAACCCACCATGTTAATCAATTTATAAATAACCTATTGGCAAAATAACCACATACATCTCAATGAAATTGTATGACCTATTAATAAGTACAGTTATTAGAAAGCTAAAACGCTTTTTCTTTCCATATTAATACCAAACCCACCATGTTAATCAATTTATAAATAACCTATTGAATTTCAGATAAGTTGGTGAAGAAATTTGATGCCAAACCTACTATTTTAATACATTTTAATAAAATTGTTAGTGAATAAATTTAATGCCAAACCCACCATTTTAATAAATCTGTCGTTACAAAATAAGTTTTAAAATTAGATAAATGGGTGAATAAATTTACCAAACCCATCATTTGAATATAAGCATCTTTGTAAAATTAAGAACGTACGCATTGAATTTTCTTCTTCCATGAAGACAGAAATTTGGTTCATATGTACAATATTCTGCAATGTTTATTTAATTGCAAACAAATATATATCACGTACCCTACGGTGGTCTGTTATCGATGAAAGATGATTGGATTTAAAAAAATTATAAGTTTAATTGTTTCATGTTTTAAAGTTTAGTTTTTGATTGGATTTAAAAAAATTATAGTTTAATTGTTTCATGTTTTAAAGTATAGTTTTTCTGTTCGGTATATTTTGTTTTTAAACTTATTTGAAATTTAGTACATACGTATTTGAATTTGTAATTTTACAAAATTTTCCGAGATTCTAAAGATCTCTAAAGTTTTATTTTGCACCGCATTATTGTTATTTTCGACTCAACTCTAAAACAGTTGGCCAATTAGCTCGGGCTACATGTCTATGGCTATTGTTTTTGGAATCATTGGTGAATGTGGTATCCTCGTTGCTCTTAGAATATGTTTATCCCGGTTATATTTTTTGTGCATCTTTTCAATATTCCTGAACCTGCAAATGTGTTTGCATATGTTTTATGCTCCTGTTTCTCCATGATGTAGGTATCTGTCCTTCTGTATATGGGGCTTGTTTGGACATCTGTCTTTTGTTGTTTCTCATATGTCTTGGATTGTGGCTTCTCTTGCCACTTTTTTGTATCCTATGTCGGTTTTTATATTGTCTCAATATAATCCATGATGCTTTTTTCTCTGAAAAAATAATTTTAATGTTTTATGATATTTTTTTAAGTCTGGAATTTATTTTAAAAATATATTTAAATAATAATAAAATTATAATAGGTTAAAATTTATTTTCCTGATTTCTATAAAAAAAATTAGATGAAAAGAGATGATTTGATCTCTAATAGGCTTGATAGGTCTAGAGACTCGTTTAATTTCTCTTTTTAAATAGGCTCTATTCCACATGAATACCATAGATAATTACCATGAAATTATTTTTATTTTACCTTTATTTATTATTATTATTTTTTTCTTATTTTGATTCAATAAAAATGTTTTCACTTTATAGAAGAGATTACATCTCTTCTATACTACGCTAATTTTGTTTTTACTAATAAAACGAGTCTAGATCGAGCTTAACTATGGATCTACCAAGCTCTGTGAAGGATCAAATCCCTTTTCACTCTTAAAAAGGTTTGCATCTCAAGAGTTTTGATCCCTCTCAAAGCTTGGAAGATACATGATTAAGATGTATGGAGGGTGATTTAATTTCCCTTTTTAAATAGGCTATATTCCACATGAATACTATGGGTCAATATCATGGGTTCTCAATACCATGTGTTAAAATGAGTATTTTTATTTATTATTATTATTTTATTTTACGAAGTTTAAAATATTTACATTACATTAGAAAATCTTTTTATTGAATTTTTATTTTTATTTTTATGTAATTGACTTAGTCAAAATATTAAGTTACAACATCTCTACCATATAATATGCATATCTCATTTAATAAACATAATTAGTAATGACTGATATTCCTAATTGTGATATTTAATCAACCTAGATCCATCTTAAATCTAGATCTACCAAGTGGCTGAAGGGATAAAGTCCGGAGTTAAGATTGATTTATGTTAGGCAGGTTAAAGGGATCAAATCTGGAGTTAAGATTGATTTAAGTTAGGCAGGCTAAAGGGATCAAGTCTGAAGTTAAGATTGATTTAAGTTGGTACTCTTGCATTCCATTAAAGCATTTAAATTTAGGCTCCATCATAACAAATACCATGGACAACATAATGGATTGTCAAAACATGAAGACAAAAACAGCCTATAATAAATGATCAATTTTATTTTATCTCTTATTTTTATTTGACCAAATAAAAATATTTACATAACGTTATAAAAACTGAATAAAATTAATTAACACATATATAGTTAGGAATCATAACATTTCTATATATATAATACGAAAATATAAAATATAATAATTGTTATGAATAATGTTATTTTACCATATAAATTTAATTAAATCTTATATCATGTATTCTTATAACTTCATACTTAAATTTATTACTAAGTATTTACAAACTTAAACAATAAAATTTTCTAAGCTAGTATATATAAAAAATTTATATTTTTATATATATATTATATATAATATATATATATATATTAATATATAAATATACTAATGTATTAATATAAAAACAAAACTAAAAAAATATATAAAACATGTTAAGGATAAATGAAAAAAATGATACTCCAACACATTATTGAAGGTTTTAATAAATAAAAATAAGAATATTTCAATATAAAGATGTAAAATTTATACAAATATAAATTATATTATTAAAAACCAAGTAGGTCTATCTTAACTCCAAATCAACCAAGAGTTGTGAGGAATTATATCTCCAATGACGCAAACCATTTTCTAAATTTTGCACTCATAAAGGTGATGCAAACCATTTTCCAAAGTTTACACTCATAAAGATGTTTGTATCTTGAGAACATTGATCTCTCTTAGGGCTTGGGAGATTTAGAGTTAATATGGATGGATGTAAACCATTTTCCAAAGTTTGCACTCATAGAGATGTCTATATCTTGAGAAAATTGATCTCTCTCAGGGCTTGGGAGATTTAGAGTTAAGATGGATGGATGCTCTTAACATAATAAAGATTAACAAAGTAAGTTTAAGAAATAACTTCCTCTACTAAAAATTTGCATTATTTAATTTCTTTTTATTATAATTCATGGAGGAAATGTATTGTTCCAATGCATTCTTCTAAAGAGTGTTTTTTTCTAGTAAGTGTAAACTTAGGTGTAATTATCATCTAGTTGTAACTAGTTGTTATTGTTATCTATTGTACCAATCTTATTACTATAAATATGAAACCCTTTGTGTGTTGAGAGATGTATCAAATCTAATAAATATTTCTTCTTATGTGTTGGGATATCTCATATTTCTTTTGTTTTTTCTATTTTTGTACTAGAGCCCAATGGATGAGTTCTGAGAGGGTGAAGCTTAAGCACCATAAATGTGGGAGAGATTATTAAGGAAAATCTGAGTTTTGTGTAATATCTCTTGTCAATTCATGATCCATGCTAAATCAATGTTGAGAGAGCTTATCTAATAGATACGATGTGAGATCTGAGTTGTTTATTTGAAATATTTTTTTCTTTGGTAGCTGAGATTGGTTGTGAAGCCATGAAAGAGAGAGGAGAATCGTAATCTATTGTAGTAGCATGTGTTGGAGATATGTGGACTTGCAATAAAAAGTTAATCACCATGGCATCACCTCTAGATTCCTTTTGTTTTTTTCATTTTTGTACCAAAGCCCAAGGGATGAGAATTGAGAAGGTGAAGCTTAAAGGCATGAGATATGAAAGGGTGAAGCTTAAGCACCTTAAATGTGGGAGAGATTATTAAGGAAAATCTGAGTTTTGTGTAATATCTCTTGTCGATTCATGATCCATGCTAAATCAATGTTGATAGAGCTTCTCTAATAAATACGATGTGAAATCTGAGTTGTTTATTTGAAATATGTTTTCTATGGTAGCCAAGATTGGTTGTGAAGCCATGAAAGAGAGAGGATAATTGTAGTCTATTGTAGTATCATGTGTTGGAGATATGTGGAATTGCAATAAATAGTTGATCATCATGGCATCACCTTTAGATTCGTCTGATCGGGTTTTACAAGTTCTATTTAACTCCATTATTCAAACATGGTTTTATTCATTCCATGAGTGAGATATACAATTTTAAAGATCCATATTAAAATTCAGTGCTAGAAGGTAAGAGCACTCTATGGTACCCTATGTTTATTATTAGCAAGTGAATACTTTTTTAAAAAAATTGGTAAAGGAGTAAAAAGACTTTAAATTTCTAATCATGAAATTAGATTACTGCAACAAAATTTTGATGATGATTTCCAAGAAATATATAAGTTATAGAATAAAAATGATTCCATAAGGGGAAAAATTGTGGAACAAAAATCACGAGATAATAAAATATTTCATGAATTTGTTGATCTCACTACACAACATATCAACACATTAGAAGAAAGGTGGGTATCATTGGATCAATGAGCAGGAGATTTTTTTCAAAACTCAATGTCAAAAGGATACATTGATAGAGTCATTGCAGTAAGAGTTATTGATAAAGGAAAATGGAAAATGTGTTGTTAGCACTCGAAATGAAATAAAACAATTAAAGAAAGAGGAAGTAAAGTGTAATGCAATTTGTGATACAATTAATTTGATTATGAATATTGATGGTTCTTGTGATGATTGTCATTTGATTGATGATAATGATGATAATGTGTCTCTCTCATGTTATGAGGTTAGAATGGTGATATTGGTAATATTTCTAAATGTTAGAATCAAGCACAAAAATGGATTGAGATGGACAACCATCCATTGTGTTTTGTTAGACAAATGTACATATAAATACATTTTCGATGATCATTGGATTCATATTCTAAGGTCTTTTGGACCCCTTTTGATCATTGGAGTTCACTTGAGTCTTTTTCCTTCATGTTAAGTGAACATTCCAAATTTACATAACCCCTAAGGATTATGTTTCCAACATTTCCCCCCTTAATTTGAAGGGGTGTACGTGTTTCCAAGAAGAGAGCTAAAATATATAATTGGATGAAACCAATGGCTATATGTGCTCTCTGAATATGGTGGTTTAAGGAAGACCATAAACCAAAATGGTAGAGAAAGTCGAAGTATTCTATTGGTGGTTGTTTTAAGGCTAGCCAGTAAGTGTGGAGCTTGGCTTGAAAGCAATTCTTGGAACAATTAGAAATATGGCTAGAGGCTAAAGTCTTATATGAAGTGGAAGTTCTTAATTATTATGGTTTAAAGACAACTATAAACTGTTGAAATGGATAACATACATTGAAGTCTTATATTGATGGTGGTTTAAGGTTGACTACCAACCAAATATTGCTCATGGAACCTACGTATGTCTTTGGCTACAACTCTGACTCTAGCTTTGGCTGACTGTGTCTCTAGGCTCTAGCTGTAGTCTTTGGTTTAAGTTGTGGATTATGCTTGATTGATTTGACTTCAAAACTATTAGTTTACTATCAATTACCCCCTTGTCAGATACAAGGTGAGAATATGAAGATCTATCCATTGTAAGTCATGTCAATACTCGAGAACAAAATTTGTAGTATGACTAATATATATTCTTAGTTGTTAAATTCAATTTCCAAAAAGTGATTCATCCAAGGTGAATATTTTCTCTTGCAAAAGTTCTATGTTTCAAACATTTGTTTGACAGATGAGTATTTCTTTGGTTTTATGCATGGAGCTTGGTTACACTTTTTGGCAAAGTAAGGGAACGCTCAATCGAGCCATTTTAAGTGCTCAATCAATAAATTTTTAAGTGCTTGATTGAGCTGCTTAAGGGCTTAAACATGGCTGGATTGAGCCTTTAAACAAACCCTCGATCGAGCTCCTATGTAACCTGAGTTAAGAGCTCGATCAGGCATTAGGGCTAGATTGAGCGCTAGGGCTTGATGGAGCTCATGTCAACCTAGTTGTGGTCTATGCAAGCCATTTTGTCCAAACCACGAGGAATAAGGAGTTTGACGGAGGGTTGCTAAGCTTGATCGAGATGTAGGAACTCAATCCACCTCCCCAACAACCCCACCAACGACCCAAAGGCTTAAGCCAAGGTAGATTTCCTATCATTTTGTCTCTTTTATTTAATTTTTCTTGCAAAATAAAATAGATTAATTTGAGATAAAACCCATCATACAAAAACCACAAAAAACCACTAGGAAAACTACAAAAGATAACCTAGAAAAACACTAAGAAAACCCCCCTTGAAAACCACAAAACACCTAGAAAACGACAAGGAAAATCGTGGAAAAGCACAAAAAAACTTATACTTTAGGTATTTATTATTTATTTATTTTTATTTTAGTGTATAAGTTTTTTGCAACGGTAGCATTTTATCATGAATTTTTTAAATGGTAAAATTTTATTTTTAATTATTTTAGGTTTTAAAGTGTATTTCTTATGAATTTAGTGAAATATTAATTAGTTAATTAATTAATTATTTAAAATGCATTTTAAATTTTGAACAAAATTTGTCCAAAAATATGCCCAAAAAAGCTCAAAAACACAAAAACAATAAAACTATAACCAATAAATAAAAAAATTAGGAGTTGTGAGAATTGATATGATGAATATGTTGCTCAAGGTGAATCTTCATTTACCAACTAAGAAATTTTATTCCTATTTTTAATATTGTTTTAAATTAAAATAATTTATATCTTAAATACTAAATATAGTAATTTATTTTAAAAATTAATTGTACTTAAAGAAAACATTAGAAAAAATAAAAGTCCAAAATGTTAGGTCCCTATACTACTAGTGTAACCCTTCATTGTTATTAGTGCAACCCCCTTATTATATTGTTGTGCCCATGTAGTCCCTATATTGTTATTATTATGCCCCATAGAAGCCCACTATTGTTATTGTTGTTCCCTTACATTATTATTTTTATGTTAGCTCTGATTACATTATGACCCCTTAGACTCCTATATATAGAAAGGAGCTATTGTCATTTGTATCATCCAAGAATTGTTCATTTGTGTAATGTAAAGGAGGTTTCCCCCTCGAAGAGGCTTATTTCTAAGGCATTTATCTATCTTTTCTATCTTTTTGTGAGCCAGTTTCATAACATTTGGTATCAGAGCTTTAGATTCTAGGGTTTCGATGCTCGAAATAGGTCATCGTGGATTTTTTGCTATAATTGTTTTTCTGCGACGTTTAAGAATTTAAAAAAAAACCGTTTGAGAAGAAATCTTACTTCAACGCAGGTCCGAATTTCAGATCTTTTGTTGCTATATTTTTGGCGATATGATTTGAGGAAGTTAGTGTTTTTGAAAGATTTAGAATTCCATCTCAAACAGGTCATTCTTGCATTTTCACTATAATTGTTTCTCTATACATTTTCAAACTCTGGAATTAAAACCCATTTGAACCGAACACTTGGTGAAGCTTGGGCCCAAATTTTATATCTTGTTTTCCTATATTTCCAGAGATACAATCCAAGCAATTTAGGGTTTCTACAAGCCCCTGAATATCCCAAATAGGTATCTTGGGAACATCATCATCACTTTCTCTTTGAGCATCAGATTGAAATTTCGTAAGATGTTATAGAAAGTGGACGGACTGTAGTTTTTTGTGTATCGTTTTCAGGTCCTAAGGTTGAAACAATGACATGTGGCACTTCGTACAAGTTCTCTCTACTGAACTGGTCTATAATCAAGTCATCGTGGGATATTTGACATGAATATTCCTTGCAGAATCCAATCTTGATCAGACTTGTGGGGTTAGAAAGAGGACTCAGAGGGCTATTGTAGGACGAAATTTTAGAATGTGGAGATCTAAAATTACAGAGTTACAAGCGTTTCAAGATTGAGCTCGTAAAATCAAGAAAAGGTGATATGAGGAAGTTTGATGGCAAGGATCTGGTAAATTCGATACTACAGATGGAGCAACATTCTGATCTACATGAGGTGCAACTATTACAAAAGGCACATATTACACCTTCATATTTAGAACTAGATCAATTTTTATGGTATAAAGAGCTTTTTTCTCATAAACCACTTGTTACGTGGTCAATTGTCTTGGAGGAAATGATAACACATTATGAGGATACAAAGAGAAACACCTTATTTAGCCAATTGATAAATATCAAGCAAAAGTGGTCAATGGTAGAGCACATTGAGGACTCTAAAAAATTTAACATAAGGGAAAATAATATTCTAGAGAAGCAGAGGATTGATGTCTCCATAGGGACTTTAAAGGATAGCGTTCAACAAGAGGTTCGTCTTTGGGAACCTGATTCATTGGAGAAGGCATTCAGGTTGGAAAGAAAAGTGGAAAGCATAATTATGGCAACAAGGATGTCTACCCCTCACAACTATAAATATGGAAGTGTTGTTTCTCCTAGCCTTCCAAAACCTACAAGGTTGACACCACAACAATTGGAAGAAAAAAGAGAAAAAGGGCTTTGTTACAATTGTGATAATAAATATATTAAAGGTCATAAGTGTGATGAGAAGAAATTATTTTACATTGATTGTGAAGAGGAGGAAGAAAAGGATCCAGAAACGTCAAAAGGAGAGGATATACACCAGGAACCAACCCCAGGAAAGAAGAATTTAATCTGACCATATCTTGTAAAGCATTGGCAAGAATTACCACTCCTCAAACTCTCAAGATAGAAGAACATATCAAGAATAAAAAGGTTCAAGAAGCAAAAGATCACATCAAGCATCAAGAAATTAATCCAACAATATCTTATAATGCATTGACCATAATTACCACTCCTCAAACTATCAAGATAGAAGGACATATCAAGAAGAAAAAGGTAATAGTGTTGATTGATTCGGGTAGTACCCATAATTTTGTTCATTGTAAGATAGCCAAGGAATTGAATTGCTTCCTATATCCAACATCAGAGTGTCAAGTGATGGTTGTAAGTGGAGGAACCATAAATTGCTCTGGAAAGTGCAATAATATCAAGCTATCCGTGGGAGAGTATGTATTGAATAGACCAATGCTTTCAATTCCAATGGGTGGTGTTGATGTTGTACTAGGAGTCCAATGGCTACAATCATTGGGTACAATAGCTTTTAATTTTCAAGAACTTGTCATGAAATTTTCTTCGGAAGGAAATGAAGTTGAATTAAGGGGTATCACATGGAAACCAAGAAAGATAATAATCTCTAATGGAATGACAAAGCTTCTAAAGAAAGAACAAAGAGGCGTAATTGCACAATTATGTTCACTAGAGGTTCCCACATGGAAATCATCTATTTCTCCAAATCTCCAAAATGTCTTGGACAATCATTCCAAAGTATTTGAGACTCCCAAAGGCCTCCTACCTATCTGTGATCATGATCATGCTATTCATTTTTGAGGAAGTGTTTCTCGAAACATCAATCCTTACAACTATCCATTTGCACAAAAGATTGAAATTGAATGTATGGTTGTAGAAATGCTAGTGGTTGGTATAATTCAACCTAGTCAAAGTTCTTTCTCTGCTCTAGCAGTATTAGTGCATAAGAAGGATGGATCATGGTGCAGGTGTCTGTATTATAGAGAGCTCAACAATCTTAATATTAAAGATAAATTTCCCATTCCTCTCATTGATGAATTATTGTATGAATTGCATGGAGAAATTTACTTCAACAAGTTGGGTCTTCATGCACGATATCATCAAATCATAATGAAGACTGAAAGCATTCTAGAAAGAACATTTAGAACTCATGAGGGTCATTATCAATTTTTGGTCATGCCTTTTGGCCTTACCAATACACCTTCTACATTTCGAGATTTGATAAATTCCATTTTCAAACCCTTCCTTAGAAAAGTTGTGTTAGTATTTTTTGATGATATACTAATCGACAACAAGTCTTGGAAGGATCATGTTCAACATGTTGATAGAGTGCTCAAACTATTGGATGGGAAACAATTATATGCAAAAACCTCCAAATGTTTCTTTGGAGTAAAAGAGGTGGAATACTTGGGTCATATTGTATCTCATGAAGGTGTTAAGGTAGACATTCAACAACAAAAAGTTCTCCAACTCTCAAGGGATAACCTCACTTTGGCACATAATCGAATGAAACAACATGAAAATCAACTTCACAATGAAAGAAGTTTTGTTATAAGTGACTGGGTATTTTTATGAATACAACCATACAAACAAATGTCCCTCAAGCAAGCCAATAAGGATAATAAATTATCACCAATGTACTATGGTCTTTACAAGGCACTGCAAAATATTGGTACTATGGCATACAAATTGGAGCTTCCTGCATCTTCCCGAGTGCCCCCAGTTTTCCATGTTTCATGCTCAAAGAAGATTATAAGTGACAAGCTCCCAATTCAAACAATATTGTCGGAACTTGACGAGGAATGAAAAATCATATTGGAACCTGAAGCAGTCACAGAAGCAAGAACCCGACATTTATGAAATTGGTCAATATCAGAGTATCTCATCAAGTGGAAGAACTTACCCGTTGATGATTCTAGATGGGAGGATGAGAATTTTATACAGAAGCATCCAGAACTACTCAAGCGTTGAGGACAACACTTTTTTAAGGAGAGGGGCATGTTAGGTCCCTATACTACTAGTGTAACCCCTCATTGTTATTAGTGCAACCCCCTTATTATATTGTTGTGCCCATGTAGTCCCTATATTGTTATTATTATGCCCCATAGAAGCCCACTATTGTTATTTTTGTGCCCTTACCATTATTATTTTTATGTCAACTCTGATTACATTATGACCCTTAGATTCCTATATATAGAAAGGAGGTATTGTCATTTGTATCATCCAAAAATTGTTCATTTGTGTAATGTAAAGGAGGTTTCCCCCTCGAAGAGGTTTATTTCTAAGACGTTTATCTATCTTTTCTATATTTTTGTGAGCTGGTTTCATATCACAAAACCAACAATTTTTGCTACTTAATTACACACACACACACATAAACTAAATTATATATAACCCATATATAACATATAATTATATAACAAAACATAAAGTGATATCTAACATATAATTATATAATAAAACATAAAGTTATATCTCACATAACTATATATAATTTTATATAATATAATTAATATAATTATAATATAACAATATATAACATTTAACATAACTATATATAACATATTATCTATATATAAAGTTATAACTAACATTGCAAAAAAAAATGCGGTAAGTTGATGGCATATGGAAAAAGAGCATAAATGAAAATAAACTTGATAGGCTAACAATATCTACATTTTCTTTACAAATCTATCCACAAAATTAAGTATTGCTTTAGTGAGTAGTTCAAGCCGTCTATCACTTTGATCTTGGCCAAGCTACATTCTTAGAGCCCCATTGATTTACTCTAGCCTACTTATTGTGGTAAGCATGCATATTGAAAATTTCATGGTGTTGACAACAAAATTTCTATTACTTTATGATATTGAGCAAAGTTTTTTTTATTATCGTCTACACAGACTTGGATTCCAGTTACCCAATCAAGGTTAAATCGTTGGATATTTCTTGAATTAATCATATTAATTAATTAAACATATAATCGTTTTTTATATAAATTAACTGAACAAATAAATTAAATGGTTAATATAATGAGGACATTATTGCTTCACTTTTAAGATGAATATAAGGAAATAGGCTGTAAACTTACTGTCCAAAATATATTTCTGTCCATCACCATAAATGTGTATAGTCAAACACAAACACACTTTCCCTGCAAACGATGGCAGGATATGTTATTCAGCTTTGCGATGAAGATATTGCTAATTTTTTGGAAAGTATTCCTACTTTGTATTAAAGAATATTGTTGATAATTTGCTTACTCAAGAAAGAGATAAAGGAAAAAAGATCTTGAATTACTATGTACTTTGAGAGGACATATGAACGTCATTCTTCTCAAAATGTATAAGGTAAAAGATAATTAACAAAGGTCAAAATTTCGAAAGGAGAACCGGAAAGGCAAGAATAAGTTTATGTACTATTACCATTAAAATTGATAAAGAAAGAACTGTCCAAAGTTTATTGTTGAAAAATGAAGTGATTAGGCTAATCTCTTTTAGAATAATCTTTGTGAATAAGAAGAAGTAATAGTATTTTGGTTTTGGTGGCTTAACTAGGGTTTTGAATGAGCATGTTTGTGAAATATGATAAATTAAACATATAAATTAAATGGTTAATATAATAAATTAATTAGATTAAATGTTTGTGATATTGATCGGTAAATTTGTAGATCAGGGAAATTTTAGGGTATATTTCCTGAAATTTAGTTTTGTTTTGCTAACTTGTCTTTCTAGAGTTCATAGACAATCCTTTCTTGTTAAATAGAATAATATTAAATTACCATAAAATACCCCAATCAAATTTGGAGATGACATTGATTTTTTTAAAACAAAAACATTTTTTTTTTCTTCTTCTGAGGACCATTCATACAATTAGAGAAAGAACAGATGATCAGAGAAGCACAGGCCTCCTTGTCAGAAGTGGCATAATCCTTTTAGGTGATAAAATATGTATACAGTGGGATTCTAAATATTTATTCGAATCAAATTACCAAACTATTGAACAAATTATTTCAAATTCTCATCATATTTTATTTTCTTTATATGGCTCAACAAAGCTCTGTGAGTTTCATGGCGGCTTTAAATAGCAAAAACTTCTCCCTTCCTTCCAACCATGTAGTGTAGCTCTTACTAAGAGTGTGTGCATTGTGGATTTTCCTAATTTGTTGGTTTAGTCTTATCTTTTCTCTTCGAATAGTTATTACACAATCGAAGAAATAACACCAGATTTCCTGTAGGACCCTTTCCATGGCCTGTGATTGGAAATTTGCACCAATTGATACTGCTTTCTCACCGTAATTTGAAAGTTCTTGCTGAAAAATATGGCCCTATTTTCTTTGTGTTCTTAGACTTTGTTCCCACTGTCCTGGTTTCTTCTTTTGAGATGGCCAAACACTTTCTTAAAACTCGTGATTTGGTGATTGTAGCTGACCTTCAACCTCCACTGGGAAATACATATTTTACAATTCTAATGATATGGAGTTATTTACTCTTTAAATGAGAAAAAAAAACAAATAACCAGAGCAAAATCTAATTATATAAAACAAATAACCAGATAAAAATCTAAGTATCTAGTTGAGTAAGCCTCTACCAATTTTGAGCAATAGTATGAAAACGAACATTAGAAACCTTAGAGAAAGCTTCACCCAATTTGTTTTTCCTAAGATGCCAACATGTTCTTGGTCATATAGGTTTGGAGGAGTAGTTATTGTTAACTCATTATTAACTTAAAATTATTATTATTTATTAAATGACTATAATCTGAGGGCTGACTATTGCTCAATCTTCTAATATTAAATATAAAAGTGCATAGTGGTGCAAGGTGGCACTTAAGGGAGTCTTTTTCAAAAAGAATGTAGGCGTAATAACTATAAACTATAATTCATTTATTATATATATATATATATATATATATATATATATATATATATATATATATATATATAAAACATTGTTTTTATAACTATGTAACACAGTGTGTGCACTTCATAATAATAGAATATAGGTGATGCTTAAACAACTTTTTAAGACCTGAGTTTATCTAATACACTATAATTTTCATTAAAATTTCCACTAATATTTGTAGAAATATATTAATTTAATAATAATGACAATTGTATATCTCTTAGTTCCCATCCTTATTAAATTTATTAGTTGAGTAATGATTTTGTAACTTACACTTCCTATATTTCATTATTGATACATACATTAAATCTATGATAAAAAATGCATTTAAAGTGAATAAAAGCATTTTCACCCTTTTCTACTTCGTACCATATTGTTTCATTATGTAGTGTGTTGTACAAACCATAGTTACTAGATTCGGCCAAATCAGGCTGAAGAATTCAGAAATTCAGCGGTTCGGTTTGATTTGGTCAATAAAATGCTAAAATTCAATTCGATACGAATAGTCACTGAATAATTTTTTTAATTTCTTTTTGCAATCGGGTAATTTTCATGACCATTTATCCTCCAACACGACCAGATTGAGATCCAGAGCCTGTTTTGTTTGTGTGCGAGACCTTCCTGGTTGGGATTGTGATGATAGGAGGGTGTATGGGAGCCTTCCCCTTCTTAGAATATTTATAATCCTCCATCACAACCATTCATAAAATTCATCCAAAAATTGAAAATCTGACAATTTGAAAATTGCATGTCCGAATGGTTAGTGGAATTTCCCTTCACACCCGTGTTTAATTGATCACAGGAAATGAAAATTGTGATAAAAAACATCGTTGTTGCCTTTGATTATTCTTTTAAAGTAGGAATTTAAGGATATCCCATTGTCTAAACATAATTTCGACTCCTAACCAATGTATGGCACTAGACAATACAAAAGAAGGAAAGAACAAAGGAGTTAAGAAAATAAATAAGAAGGAAAGAACAAAGGAGTTAAGAAAATAAATCAACCTCAATCAAGGTGAAGTGAAATAAAAAATGGGATAAGGAGTATTTAAATAAAAAAATTGGAAAACATGATGTAAAAATGAATTAGACTAGTTTGGTACTTCAATTTTAATTGGAGAGTGAAATATTTAAAATTTTGTGGAAATTAGTTTATAAATTAAAGTAGTTATTTTTAAGTATTTTTTCTTATTTTTAAAATTTTAATATATATGGTTCATATAGAATTATTGTGTAGATAAGTACAATGAATAATAATAGTTAACTATTTAGTTGTAATAAGATTTGTTAAAATCCAATAATCTCATTAACGATTATTTATTGATTGACCAACAAAAACTCTAATGATTTGAGACATGTTATTTCTTTCTTGTTTGCACAGAAAGGGTTTCCAATTCTATCTTATTCACTTTCAATGAGGACGAATTCTCTCTACTAATCTCAATTTCTAATTTTATTTGCAACTTCCATAATGTGATTGAAAACAGTTTTTGAGGGTATGAGTTTTTGAATAATAAGAATTTTATTTTTGATTTAAAAAAAAAATTATTTAAAAGACCTTTTTTAGTAGTGGTAAGATAGATACTCCCGAATTTTTTTCGTATTGAATTTTACATAGTCGAATTATTTCCGTATCGAATCAAATTCAAGTCTGAATTCGAATTCGAACTTGGTAGTATGGTACAAACATTGTCTTCACATGCTCGCACCTAGTACATATTATGTGTGAAAGTCAAACATTATAAGAACTTGTCTTATAGAGTATTTGGTTGGCATGAAATTTTATTAGTTTTGCAAATAGTTTTATTTCAATTATTTACATATATTTACATATTTATGCTCTTTGAATAAAATGCATTATTTATAAATTAGACAAAGTATAAGTTATTTTTGATCACTTCTTTTGATTTTGTTTACATGGAATTCAATACTTTGGTTGATAATTTATTAAAAAAAACTCTAAAGTTTAGGAATTCAGGTTAGATTATTCTACTTGATTTTATAAATGGTTTTATTGTCAACTTTATGAAATCCTATCCTTGATATAATTTTAGGTTAGTTTTTCCTCCTTTGTTCTTTAGGGCCATGACTTTCCCTTATATGGATTTTTGCTTTTATCCATCAAAGAAAAATTTGAATTTTTGAAATCTATTGTTGACACTCTTCTTTCCTATTCTTGGATAAGGATCCCTATCAAGTCATTAAAGGAAGATGCTTTCTCTCTTGCTACAAGACTAGTGATAAATACTTTAATATTCATCCAACATAACATTTAATGTTATACTAATTAAATCACTACTTGAAACTTTCTCACCAATATCACCTAATTTGTTTTTTTAATTTTTAACTCTAGATAGATAATTAGAGATTCTTTAATTTTCTTCCATTTTAATTGAAAGAATCTTAATAGTCATAAATATAACTCTATATGTATTTAATATTTCATATAAATATTTTAATGCCTCCCATGTCTCACTTGATATATTCCATTCCCTTATATCAGGAATTATAATGTCTTTCATGGATATTTTGAAGAGAACCTTCACCTTGGTGTGTCTTTTCTCCCACTATTGAACTAAGGCTAATTGAGAAACGTGTTTGGCTTAAGCTCCACTCACATTCTCCTATGCATTGTGACCTTTCAACAAAGTTTGCATCTTAAAGTTTAAATTTCTATAATTCAATCCATCTAACTTATTTTATTCATTCCTTCCAACAAATTATGCATCTTAAAGTTTAAATTTATGTAATTCAATCCATCCAACTTATTTTATTTATTTAGATAGGAATCAATTAGATTTAACATGACTAAGTAGAAAAAAGAATAAGAGGAATTTATCTGCAATAGCAATTTTAATAACACATAAAAAATTTCACATTGTTTTACAAACATATTGTTCAACATGTTGAATGCACAATATATATTTACCTCATGTGTCTACACCCACAACAATGGTAGCTCACTCTTTCATAAGTGGCAATTCAATTTCTCAACAATTCATCCTTTTGTTGGTACCTTCCTTTGACATAGTGGTTCCTCTTGATGAAATGCAACTCTTCACACTAAAATGGATCTTTCACTTCATAGTATCTTCTATCACTTTCATGAATATTGTGTACTCTTATGATAGAAAGCCTATTCCTTGTGGCCTCTCGTGCCAAGCTCTAATACCAAGAACAAAGGAGGAAAAATTGAAGTGAAATTGTATGAAGGTGGGGTTTAATCAAATATATCTACCAATGTGAAGAAGAATGGCACATGTAAATATTTTGGTTAGTTTAGAAACTATGCTTAGAAGAATGGCACACGTAAATATTTTGGTTAGTTTAGGAACTATGCTTATGCATATAGGAAAAATAATTTTAATGAGTCCAAATATAGAGGGGAACTTTATTGATGGAAAACTAGAGGTAAGTGATGACCTCAAAAATATAAAGTTGTTCAATTTAAGTTTATAGCAAAGATATATAGTTGCAATATTTATTGTGAACATCATCAAACATGGCAATAGGTGGATCTTCCATTCAATCAACCCAAAAATTTGTAGAGGATTATAAGAGATGAAACATTTATTTGTTTGATGTTTTGAATTTAATTGATTCAAATGTTCGACACACTACATTTTGTTGTGTACAATTTAATGATGAGCGAAATAACATCTCTCCAAGTTCAAATATATAATCTCCAAATTCATTTATTGTCGAAGAAGCATTAGACTTAATTTTCCCTATGAGGCACTAAACCAAGACGAAGCATTTCTACTTCATGGAATTAGTAGAGAGAGATGCCAAATTTCCTAGATGATGTTAAAGGAAAAGTGGGAATTTATTCCAAAAAAAAATTGAGTTCAATATTTTTATAATTGGCTTTATCCCCTTTGTGTAAGATGCATTATATTCTTGTATATTTTCCCAAAAGTACCCACATATCTCTAGTTATTCTTGTGGATGGAAAATATGTAGTTTATTTGTAACGTTTCCAAATGAATTCAAGTCGAATATGAATAGTAGTTATCGAAATTATTTTCCTTATTATATGGGAAGAATAGGAATACCTATAGGGAAATAGTTCAAAAAAATTTAAGCCATAAATATGGATTCATGATAAGGTTTTCAAAAATCCAATGAGTCTTCAAGTTCACTACATTTTGGGCCTAACCTAGAATTAGTGTTGGGAAGAATTTTGCATATGAACATTGTTTCCAAAGTCGTATATTTCTTCTATGCAAATGGATATTGTTTCTATAGTTCTCATATATTTCTTCTAACATGAAGTAATGGAAATTGAGGAAGTTAGATATAGAATCATGATCACACTCTATATGAGGAAGTTAGATATAAAATCATGATCACATTCTAATACTATGGATTGAATGTCTATGCCACATTGATTGGATCACAACTAAAACACATGTACGAATAGTTTGGTTTAGGTGTTTTTAACCATCAATTTGAAGCTTTGAAATTTGATGGGATATAGTAATCATATGACATTCCTTGGATGTCGATATGGTCTCGGTGGCTGATCTTCATGTATTATTAAATGCATATTTTGTAAGATCTCCATCCATTGTTTTTTGAAGAGAATAGCAGAAGTTTTACTCCATAATTTGAAATGAATATATTGGTGTGACATAAAATAAAAACAAAGAATCTTGAAAATATGTTGGCATAGTGTGGCTAGATACCCTTCCTTGATAAGGAGAAAAATAATGCGCTCATTAAATGTACATGGGAGTAAGTGTTATAACTTGTTATGGAATCAAACGGTTCGGGATTGTGATCCTACAAAAAGAATTAAAGGAAAAGGATCATAATAGCTTCAAACTACAATCTAATAGAACTACAATTGTGAAGTAAAGAGCTACATGTTTTCAACATCTCCAATTGTGAAGGGCTAGATGGTGAGAATCCAAACCAAGAGGTCATATAAGTCCCACTTATTTAGATTCTATTAGGTTTGGGTGCCTAAGAATTTGTAGAAAAATGTCACATGAACTCTAAATTCCAAGTTGATCAACTTAAAACCCAAATACTAGGGAAGTCTCCTAAATTCCCAACTACATTACTTTTATTATATTGTAGGTTTATGTTTTCTTGAAATTGATAATTCTCAACTAAATAGTTCACTCTGTTTCTCTTAGTATAGAACATTGATTTAGTGTTTTTACAAAAGATACAATTTATTTTGTTTTATATGCATTGATTTTAATGTGGATAGATGCTATTTGAAAAACATTTTATCACTATTTTGAAACAATTGATCATATATAATTGTATGAAAATCATTATCCTTGGTAAAGGAATTTAATAGTGAAATAGTGAATAACTAATCAAATAGTTCGTATAAATCATGATCGCCAAAAGAGAATCAACAACAAAGGCACACACAAAATCCAAATTATTAAACTCTCAAAAAAGATAGGAAATAAAACAACTAGAAACTCATGGGTCATAGCTTGCCATTCTCACAATTAAATAAATGATTTCATAATGAATATTTGACTAGCAACTATAATGAGTTGACTAACAACTTTTTAGACATATCCAAAGACCAAATCAACTAAATACCTAACTAAGCCAGTCAACATGAGAGATTAAATTATATCTTAACACTCCCACTTAATCTCGATTGCTACATTCATTATACTGACAATTCCTAAGTGCTATCATTGAAACATAAAAATGATTCTTATAAATGTTTTGGTGAGGATACATAGTAACTAATCTCTAGATACAAAAAATTGAAGAGAAATGTCATCATTGTTGGCAAGCTTATAAATGAAGTGATGGTGAGTGTCAGTGGTTACTCTTCTAGTGAAACACATGGTTCTTGGACAACACAATTACTAAATTATTGTCACAAAAAATAAAATTTGGTTCCTTATCCTCATGTGCAAGATCCTTCTCAAGTATTGTTATCCAAACCACATGGCATGTTGATGTACTACTACTACATATTTTGGTTCTGCTAATGAATATTGAGACAATAGGTTGCTTCTTAGAACCCCGTGAGATCAAATTTATGGCTAGATTAAAATAATATCCTGAGGTGTTTTACCTATTATCAATTATACTAGAAAAGTTGTCTATGTATCATGTGAGTGTGTTGCCTTCAAAACATTCATATCACGATCCATAATTAGTTGTGCCTACAATATACCTCGAAATTATTTCTTCATCTTTCTAGTTGTGAGTCCTTGGGAGAATCCATAAATATGGAAATGTAACTACATGCATAACATTAGGTCTTGCTGTAGTAAGGTACATGAGGCTACCTACAAGCCTCATATACAACGTTGAAACAATTACATGTCCATCATCTTGCTTACTCATTTTTTTTCCTGTTGTAATAGGTTTCTCTACTGGTTTTCATTTTTCCATTGTAAACATATTTAAAGTATTTGTAGCATATTGTTGTTGACATATGGAAATTCCTTGAGCATATATCTTAGCTTCAATTCCAAAAATGTACTTCATGAGTCCAAAGTATTTCATCTCAAATTCTCTTTGAGTAGCAACTTTGAATTCAGTTAACATCATATTTCCAGTACATATCATTTCATTAACATAAAGATAAACTATGAAAATCTTACCTTTTTTTATCTAATTTGGTATAGAGAGTTGGATCATTACTATTCCTACTAAACCCATTGTTGATAAAATATGAATCAATTTGACTTTACTAAGCTCTTGGAGCTTGCTTCAAGCCATGGTCGCTTTCTTCAGCTTGTACACTTTGTATTAATTATGTTTTACATCAAATCCCAGTGGTTGATCTACATACACCTCTTATTCTAAATTGTCATTCAAGAAATTCTACTTCACATCCACTTGGTAAACTAGCCATGTTCTAGGTTGTAATGGATATCATAACTCTAATGGTATCCAACCTTGGTACTAGAGAAAAGGTCTCACCATATTCTATACCTAGCTGTTGAGCAACCATTTGGCAAGTAACCTTTCCTTATATCTATCTGCATTGCCTTTCACATCCATTTTTTTTCTTGCACACCCACTTAAAACCAATGTTGCTTATATCCACTAGGAAATTGACAAAATCCCATGTCTCATTCCTTTCATTAGCTTAAATATATGTATTCATGGCATATACCCAATGTTCCTATTTTATTTCCTCTTTAAAATACGTTGGTTGATAGGATTATAAGGACAAGTTAGCTTGTTGATCCATGTCACCACATTGCTCATATATTTCTCTTAGGCTCCTTGTTCTATGATTTCTCATCGGTTCTACAAACTCCCTGGTACAAGAAGGGTTATTTCTTTGATTTCTCACTAAATATGTTGACTCTCTATTGGAAGAAGGACTATATTATTTCCTTTGCACATATAACCTTGGTTATCTTGGTGGAGATTCTTGTCATCCTTAGGTTTCCACGTATTCATATACTGAGAGAGATGGGTTTTTACTATCCATTGTTTCATTCTCTTGATCATTGCAAAATTTTTCCTCCAAGAATTTTACATCTCTACTCACTAAAAATTCCTTAGCTATTGGATTATATAGTTTATATTCTTTGGGTTGTTCACTATACCTAATGAAAATGTATTTTTCACTTATATTGTCAAGTTCCCTCCCTAGCTATTGTGCAACATGTGCATAGGTAACATATCTATAAACTTTCCCTGGATGCGGGTGATAGCTTGCCACGCAGGCACGGGCCACATGACCTGCATGTGCCGCCCCGTGGAAGCATTTAAGGCTAATGGATCGCCGTCAAATGATAAACCCACTTATGCCGATGCTTGGGCTTTCAATGTTGGAGAATGTGAATTTATGGCGAGGCTGTGCGCAGTTAAGGAGCGCGTCCACCGAGGGCTTGCAACTGGTATTCATGGCGCAGCAAGGGGGAAGAGAAACCATTGTGAAGGGGAAGTGGATGAGCTCCAGCTGCCGGAGCTCTCCAAGAAATTGCTGTTGCAGAAGAGGGAGGATTCGCTGCCCTTTCAACCTGTATTCCTGGTTCTCTGTGGCTCTAATCTGGGTTCTGATCTCTCTGAGGTTTCAATATTCGGGAGGAAGTGGTGGCGAGTCCTGGTTGGGAGCTGTAGGCATAATTCACCGCAAGATTTTAGAGAATTGGGGGGTGGGTTCATGGCAAGAATACGGGAACGCCAGCCCTGCAGAAGAGGCTCTGGTAGAGGCTCTCGGAGAGGCTCATCCTCTCGCCCTCTGGCAGAGAATGAGCATCATCATTGCTGTTGTTGTTACTGTTACAGAAGAGCTAGAGCTCGGCCCCTCCAAACTGGGCAATTCACGGAGGTGGGCAGCTCGAGCGAGGGAGAGCCAGCTCTTCCGGCGTTTGGCTCGGTCGTATTCACGCTTGGAGGCTCCAAAAGCTTCGAAGGGATTAATGCACACATCTCCGTCCTCTTCACCGCAGTACCTAAGGGAGATGACAGTAGGACTCCTTCTGGAATGGAGGATCCACCCGCAGATGGCACTGGGTTGGAAAGCCCTGCTCCGCAACCGTAAATCACGCATGGGAAAGAGATTATGGAGACCCCCCTCCAACCTCAGGCGCAGAAGCCTCAAGACACAGCAGAGGCTAGATGGGCTGCCATGTGGGAAGGAGTCCTTGAGGGCATGGGCTGGTGCACCATTGTGGAGGAAACCAATCCAGGGGACGGGGATCCTGAAGGTGCTGGTATGGAAGACAAGGGGCTCGATGGCAAAGGTCTCGGCGGTGAAGGCTCTAGTGGTGAAGGTCTCGGAGGCGATGGGATTGGCGGCAAACATCTTGGCAACGATTGAACCCCTAGAGCACGCTCCAACTCCCATCTTCTTCTTTCTGCTCAAGTCTGCGACTAAGGTCACTTTGTCTGTTCACCTGCAGTTTTTCTTCTGGTCTTGTCTCGGTCAGTTTGTCTGTTCAGTATGTCTAGTTTTAGTTTGTCCTGTGTCGAATTTTGGAAAGCGCCCCTGCGTGGGCTGTTATGATATGTTGCGCGTCAAGTAATAGTGGCCTCGGCCTCTGTCACTTTTTGGGGGAATTAGATAATTTTGGCGATGCTGCCCCTGCGAGGGAGCTGCTGTGTCAACCTCAAAATAACCAATGTGCCAATGCTGGCCATGAAAGAACTGCTATAATGCTTGTAATTTTTCCTGTACATACACTATAATAGAATAGCTAGTTTTACCGAGAAAAAAAAAACATATCTATAAACTTTGAAGTGAGAAACTTGGCTTTGTGATATTCCATGCCTTTTGAGGCACTTTACCTTTCACACTATTTATTGGAGATCTATTTAATATGTAGACCGAACAAGAAACAACTTCAGCTCAAAAATTGTTGGGAAAAATTCTAGCTTTGAGCATGCCCTTTGCCATGTTCATGATGGTTTATTCTTCCTTTCAACCAATCCATTTTTCTATGGAGTATATCTGGTGGTAAACTACATTTTAGTTCCATCTTATCTACAAGAAACTTGTAAGCCCAATTGAGTCATACTCTCCTCCTCCATATGATTTAATCACTTTGACATATTTGCCACTTTTCTTTTCTCTTATAGCCTTAAACTCTTTCAGCTTTGTGAATCTATCTAATTTTATTTTGATGAAATACACCAAACTTATTATGCAACCGGCTCACAAAATAGAAGTAGAAATAGATCAATGACTTTAAAATAAGCCTCTTCAAGGGGGAAACCTCCTTTACATTACATAAATGAAAAATTCTTGGATGATATAAATGACAATCCCTCCTTTCTATATATAGGAATCTAAGGGGTCACAATATCATCAGAGTCGACATAACAATAATAATGTAAGGGCATAAAAATAACAATAGTGGGCTTCGATGGGGCACAATAATAATAATATCGGGACTAAATGAGCATAGAAATACAATAAGGGGGCTTCACTAATAGCAATATGAGGCTACACTAGTAGTATAGGGACCTAGTATGCCCCTCTCCTTCAAAATGTGTTGTCCTCAATGCTTGAGTAGTTCTCGATGCTTCTGTATAAAATTCTCATCCTCCCATGTGGATGTAGGAATTTATAGGGTAAGTTCCTCAGACAGAACACCAAAGGACACCGCTCACAAACAGATCACAGATCAATACACCAGTATTTTGACGTGGTTAAAACCCTCAAAGAGGGAAACAGTCCACGGACTAAGCCAACGCGACCACTTCAGGAAATTTATTAATAAAAGAATGAAAATTTACATAATCTTCTCTCGTTAACAGTTAACCTACAAATGACCCTCCATGCGCTTTAAATAGAAATCATGGACCAATCGGGTGTTAAGCCACGGATCAAGTGTCGGTAATACCGAGGAGAGAATGAACCGTCGGATCACTACATATCG